>JASDQU010194583.1:0-19780 GCA_032191745.1 Picea mariana | reverse complement strand
CAGTTAGTTACTGGCTGAAAATCATCTTCTTTGACTGGTCCGGGCTCCTCAGAGGCTTTGGGGCAGTTTTTTGTGAAATGGCCGTAGGCATGGCATCGGAGGCACTTGAAAGGAATCTGCTCGTAATCCAGCTCTTGGATATGGCACCATTCCCCCAGGGAGAGCTTAATGGCTTTCGGGAGTCCTTTCTTGAGGTTAAACTCAACACAAATACGAGCGCAGGTAAACTGATCCCCTTTCGGCTTCGCACTGTCCAGGAAGCGCCCAAGCTTATTCCCAATGTCCTCCAGAGAGTTTCTCCCCCAGAGATGCAAGGGAAGATGAGGCAACCTAACCCAAACAGGGGCTGCGGTGATCTCGGCTCCTGGGTTGAAGTCAAGACTCCAGGGAGCTAAGAACATCCCTCTCGACCCCATGAAATAGGGTTCAGATATGAAAACTNCCTACTGCACACAGAGAAACGTTTCCCTGTATCATCGACTTCCAACGATCATCAATCCATGCCTCCACCGTTTTTGGGCTGGGCCATAACCCCGTGAAATTTCCGATGAGGGCCTTTTCTGCTAGAAGGAGGGAAAGATTGCAAGTCCCCTCTGGGGATAGCTTCAGAGAAGGGATCTCCTCCATCTTCTTAATAAACTTGGACGACTGCGAGGGCTTGGATTTAGATCCTCCCGAGCGGACTAACTCTTTGAATGCCTCCAAAGGATCCTTTCCCATCTCGGCAGACGGATCTGGGCTCATCGAAGCAAGATGGCGACCTCCTGCAAACAAAGGGACGGAGCCAGTCGCAGAGGCCGATCACCGCTCCAAAACTCCTGCACGAAACTTGGGGACACAGGCGATTCGCTAGAGGATGCCGATCTGCGGCCCTGGATGCAAAGAAAAGATGCAGTCCGCGCCCTTGCACTCAAAAACCAGAGCGAGACGGCTAGGGTTTGGGCCCTAGCCACGATGGCGTTCTGTCTCGCCTCATCCGTCTCTTCCAATGTAAAGTGATAAGGTTGTTACTAATGTGGTCATAACAAATTTGAATTGGAATCTATACTAAATAGGGAAACAAATTTATAATATTCATAGAACTTACTTGTTTAGTCATGCTTTCACTACAAGGAGAACATCTTATGGCGTAGTCTTTTATGCAACCTCCACAAAAAAATTATCCCATCTTTGTTTATAGAAGAGGTAGGTGGTTGAAGTTTTTTGCGGAGATTTTTTTACTGGTGCACCTTTAAGATACATATGCATCAGTACATACATAAAAAATAACACACCGATGTTTAAATGTTCAAACACATCACCATACATTATAACGAAAATAAAAAGAACCCATCAAAGTGCACTGGTGTCATTGAGTATTACGGCTTGATGTGTATAACTATTGTTAGGCACACCATAGTAGGGTAAATAAAAAAAATTACCAGACTGATTTTCATTGTGACACCTCATCCCGTTCTTCCAAACTCTTAAGAAAGCACCGATGCTCACTCTCCTTTTATAGGCACCCTATTTTCGGTGCTATTTGGGGAGATGGATAGATCCAGTGGTAGATTCCACACATTTCCAAATTCCAGAAATTTCCATGAATTTTTATTTCCTCTCAACAATGGAACCATGCCTCCTAGAGACATAAGAGTCCAAGTAAAGTATTTATTACATTCCCATTTTTATTGTCATGAGATTGAAATTTGGATTTAGCTTGAAATTTGGCCCCTTTTTCAATTTTTATCTCGATTCCGTGTGATGTGCTTGTACAATCCGACTCACCTCGATGTCGTGCGTCTTGTGCTAAATTCATAGTAAGAACTGCAACCAATGCATCTAATATACCCATATTTAATTGGTTCATTGTTTGAAATGCCCTGCACTCAATGTGTTATAAAAGACTACGCTCATTAAACAACATGGCTTTGCTTTTTGAATATAGAGGCACCAATGCATTACATTTAACTAAGCACACTGCTAATTTTATGACTCGTAAAATTTAATTCAATGGTTCAAATATTTTAAACAAATGAAATGGTGCTATTAACAGAATCGCACCAAGACAGATATTGACAAACTTGGCACAGTGAGGCATTTCCTTTGATGCCCCATGACTAGTGCTCTATGCTTCCCAACGCACCACTAAACAAAACGTTGGTTCTCCAATAACATGGTAGCACTGAGCCATTCATAGTAACACATCACACCACTTAGTTTGCAATAAATCAATATAACGTAGTGGTTCCCATAGGGACAACAAAAGAACTGGATCATTATACTAGAAGACACATATCTAAAAAACATGTTGGTGCTCTAGAAACTCTAGAGAAATGATGCATTCGATTAGAGAAAGTGAACTGTTGATTTTACTTTCCATGACATTTGGGGTGACGGTTCGTTTATGTTAACCAAATGCATTGGTTATGTTAAAAGAACCGCACCAGGAAAATATTGAGCGACGTGGCATAGCAATGTGTCTCAACGGATGACCCATTACTAGTGCTCTCAACAAAAAAAGAGTACACTAATGTGTTATTTTAATCAAACAGATCACCCAGTTTTTTGTTACAATTTTTTCTCGGCGATGCGTCAAATACATGCAACACACCGGTGTTGTGTACTGCAAGACAATGATAAAATACATAATAGTTTACCATAGTGGTTCATTTTATCGGACGTCTCGTTACTGGTGCGTTAAAAGGCAAACACATTGGTAACAATGTAGACAAAGCTAAAAATGGAGTGTTGGTGTGTTAAATTCATCAAAATGCACTGGTGTTGTTAACGGAGTTACACCAAGACAAATATTTAAAAATTATCATAGCGTTGTGTCTTTTAAAATGCACCCATTATTGATGCATCATAAAATACAATGCACTATTAAAGTGTATGGTGATCCAAGAAACATAGAGTATTGATGTGTTTCATATAACAAAGTGCACTAGTAGGTGTACCCATTAAAATTTCTATTAAAGTAGTGTGTTTCGTAGAACCAACCACACCACGTTACACAATTCATATGTAAAATGGCGTCACAGCGCGTTTTTTATGATAACCCGTAACCAATGCGCTATATAGCACAGTGCATTGATATAGATATTGATTCTCTACTGGAAATGATGCATCAATGCATTAAATTTAACACATCCTTTTTTGGTACCTTATGTATGATATACAACACCAGTAGTGGTGATTATTGACTTTTGTAATAGCATTGGGTACTCTTTCACTTTGTTTGCAAAAAAAAAAAAAATTAGTTTTTAATAAATACAAATTAGTTATATATATTTTTGTTTTATAATTTATATTTGTTTTATCTATATACATGTTCCTAAAAATAGTTTTATGTTATTCATATATGAAAACAATGACGAATGCGGTAGCATCAACAATAACATCCAAAAGAAAAAAAAAAACAATTCATAAACTACATATGCAAACGTCCATACTTAAATTTTGCGGAGGTTTTTCTTTGTTGAGATAAAACCATAGGTCACTCTTTGGTGTATCTCATAATTTAGTGTATGGAATCGATCCTTTGCCACATATTCAATGTTCTTCCTTACATCTCCTCCTTCATGACCCACTTGACTTTCTCCAATATACCATCCTCATCATTCTTGTAGCCATAACCTGAACTAGTGTCAATTCGCTTGTAAATACCATACCTACACCTCTTGTTCTTTGCCTCGAGGGGGATTATTGAATAACTCTTTGATTATGGGGAGAAATTTCATAGTCATGAAGTATATGTAATATAATCCCTTTCTGGTGGCATCGGAAACATTAACTTCGTTCCCTTCCAAGTCTGTCATCTTAGCCCCTACTTTGGCATAATTATGGCTACCAAGCTCTAAAATCAGAGCTTCCCAATGCCCCTTTTCCCTGATCAACAAGAAAGGACCCTGGTGGATGTCTTAATTATAATATTGTGTCAACCTCAAGAATGACCTAAGGTCCATATTGTATCTTTAATAGAATTTAAGAAGAACATCTGGAAAAACAACTGATGATCCATAAGCTTTGTCAGCATGCCTTATCATTAAAAATTAAGCATTGTATTGGCCTTAGCCTTCTCCTCCATGAGATCCTCACTCATGTACTTGCTAATAAGATCATGTTTCTTCTTCTCCACAATCATGAACTCGATCGGTTTCTCATCCAGAAGGGGGACGTGGCCAACAAACTCTTTCTCTCTCCATTGTTGGTTTCCCTTGTCCTACTCCCACATTTGTTTTGCCACATCCTCCTCTTCGTTGAATAATAATAACTTAATGGAAATGACCTCCTTGATTTTGATCATCAGCCTCGGCTCCCTCTAGATAGACTTGATGCTCTGCCACTCCCTCTATGTTCTTCCCTGCATCTCCTCTTTCGTGGGTCACTAGAATTTCTCCAAGATATTATTCTCATCATCCTTGTAGCCATAATAATTGGCGTCAATTCTCTTTTGAATATCATACCTATACCTCCTCTTATTTTCCTTGGGGGGATTATTGAATATCTCTTTGACATCGGGGAGGAATTTTGCAGCCCCACTTATATAATTGGTTGTTGGAATATTGTAACATGCCATCTTCCAACAATCGATTCTACAAGTGGGGTGAGGAAATTCCTCCCATTCTTCAAAGAGATATTCGATAATACCCTCGAGGAAAAGAAGAGGAGGTCTAGGTATGTGATTTACAATAAAATGTATGTTAGTTATTATGGTGAGAAAGATGATGAGAACAATATCTTGGAGAAAGTCGAGTGGCCTACAAAGGACGAGATGGAGGCCATAGCACTGAAGGAGTGGTAGAGGATTGAGTCTATCTATAGGGAGGTTAGGTTGATGATAAAGAGAGAGGAAATAATTTCCATTAATCTATTCCTATTCTAGGAAGAGGAGGATGTGGTAGAATAAATGGGTGAGCAGGACAAGGGAAACTAACAACAGAGAGAGAAAGAGTTTGTTTCCCATGTGCCCCTTTCATATGAGAAATAAATTGAGTGCATGGTTATGGAAAAGAAGAAACATGAGATTCTCAGTAAGAATACAAGTGAGGATGTCATGGATGAGCAAGTTGAGGCCAAGGAAATGCTTAATATTTAGAGATAAGGCATGCTAACAAAGATTATGGATCATCAATTTTTTTCCAAATGGGATTCTTAACTTCTATTAAATATACAATATGGACCTTAGTTCATTCCTGAGGTTGACACAATATTATAATTAAGACATCCACCAGGGTTTTTTTGATTTATTAGTGAAAAGGGGAACTAGGAAGCTTTGATCATAGAGCTTGGCAGCCCTAATTATGCCAAAGTAGGGGAAAAGATGATAAAATTGGAATCCAATGAAGTTGATGTGCCTAGTTCCACTGGAAGGGGCTCTAGTTAAATATACTTTTGGGATACAAAATTACTCCCCATCCTCAAAGAGCTATTCGATAATCCCCCTCAAGGCGAAGAAGAGGAGGTGTGGTTATATGATTTACAAATGAATTGACATTGGTTCATATTATGACTAAAGTAATGATGAGGATAGTATATTGGAGAAAGTTGAGTATCCCATGGAGGAGGATATGCGAGGCAGAGCACTGAGGAATTGGTAGAGGATCGATTCCATGTGATAAATAATGAGAGGCACATAAGAGGTATCAAATCTATGCTAGGTCATTTTTGTATTAATGTGGCTCATCTTGGAAAATGGGTGTGTTACAATTTGAAATCAATATTCATAATAAGTTCAATTTTCCTTGAGGGATGTACAACTAATGTATGTTATGTGGGGGAGGAAACTGAAATTTCTCCTCAACCTCAAGTAGGTCAACTGTGATCCCTTGCTTGGACACAAAGAAACCTAGTAGCCACCTCAACATGACAAAAAATATGCATTTATGGGAATACAAATGAAGTTGATAATAGCGACACCTACCAAACACTACTCAAAGATAAGCGAGATGATCAATCCTCTTTCAAGAAAGAGCAACCAATTTATCAAGATAGGCTTTTAAAATGTGTTTTATGTCATGAAAATCATATGACATAGCTTGTTGGAAAGTGGCTCCAAATTTTTTTAGGCCAAACAACATTTTACGATAGGTAAATGTGCCCCAAGAATAGATGAGTGTAGTAGTGTGTTATTCCTCAGGATGGACCTAAATTTAATTGTAGCCATTGAAACCATCCATAAATAAGAATATTTCACTATTGGAACACTCATCGATAATATGATTTATAAATGGAGTGGGGTATTCTTTTTTAGTACAGGCCTTTTTCAGATCTCTGAAGTCCATAAACATGTGAAAAGTCCCCTAATTTTCTACACAATAATGGGGTTGAAACCCCACTCATTCAAAGGGACCAGGTAAATTTATCCAACCTTGAGGAGCTTCTCCACTTCTACCTTGGTGGCCACAATCTTTTTAGGGTTAACGAGTCATATCATTTTTTGAATGGGATTTGAATTTTCATAAATTTTAATCTCATGTTTGACAAACCTCGGGTCAATACTAGGAATTTCCTCATTTGTATAGGAAAATTTTTTATGAAATTCCTTGAAGAGGATAATATATATTTGTATCTCATCTACAGAACAATCCACCCCAATCAACACATTTTCAGTGACATCGATATTCCTAGATATATTGGTCAACATGTTTTTTCAAATGTTCACCATATTCCCTTCGACATGCACATCATGTGTCGCAAGGGGAGCCACATACCAATCAAAATATTGAGACATGATAGAACCCAAATATCCATTCTCCATTTGGATTAATTCAGGAAGAAAAATGATCTATGATTCAATTCTTCCCATGGATTCTAATGTGGTCACATTTGAAGGCAACATCATATCTAAAGAGTCTAGGGAGAGATTGGATTCAAACACCCACATGGGTGAATACAACTTATCAAATTCCTCCCAAGAGGAAGAAACAATATCGATGTCTATTGAGGATGATTAAACATCTTGATATGAAACCTCAACTGCAAATAAAGGTTCAAACATTTCTACATGTCCATTCTCCTCTATTGATATAGAAGGATTTGGTAAGATCCACAGATCTTCAAAATGTAATTTTATGAAAGAATTTTTGGCAACCACATATTCGATAGCGATTTATGAGATTTCATATGTATGGACATAGTGAATGTAAAATATAGGTGGTGGGATATTAAAAGTTCCCATAAGAGAAGGGTACATCCCCACACCCACACTTTCACATTCCTTCATAGAATTATTAACCGATGGAACATTAGGTCCCAGAGACATAGTCAGATCAGGTCTATAGAAAGACAAATGGTCGATTGTAATTACCCTCCCCTCATGGAGGAAACAAATCAAGAGGAATACCATGGTCATCATGGAATACATCCAACAACAACCCAAGAGGATATTTTAATATAAGGGAGCATCAACAACCTCAACCTTTATGGACATAGTATTTCCCCTATTTTAATGAGGAAATAAGGAATAATTATATGAGACCTAAAATAATGCATGTCAAAGGATTTCAATATAATTGGTGAAGGGAAAATATCAGGGGATTTGAGGGATCACTGACTTGACACACATAGAAGAACCCTAATCCACCACTATCTTGAAAATATTTGTTCTGCATGACAAAGCTTGTATTTGGAAAGAGGCATAATGGGGAAGATGTAACTTTATGTTGTTAGGGTCAAACGTTATTAACTGAGAGTCATTAGAATTGAAATCATTGATTTCCGATAGTAATGCCTTATGCTACATTGGGTAGCTTTAGAGGACCTCCATGGATGACATAACACAAGGAGCTTGGGATAAATATTCAACTATAATATAATTTTGAGCATCCTTGGCAATAGGATTGTGCGTTGACCATTTTAATACACCCTTGGGAAGGAATGGCATCACATCAACTATTGGATTCTCATTGTGTAGAGGCTTTGATAGTTCATATGTAGATTATTCTTTTTATTTAGTACCAATTTCAAGAGTATCATGATTATGAGCCCAATTTTGGATGTTAACATCCCATTCAAACACGAAAACATTAGACGGGTTTCCCCCTTACATATGGGTACCCTAGTTTCCCCCTTTCATAGGTGCAATGCTATTGGGAACTCCAAAAACCATTTTCTATCCTTGTGAAGGGAATGAGTTATTCAAAACATCAGGTTGTTGTTGGACATCCCTATGTACCATCAACTGTTGGGATTCCTCCAATTTAGGGCATTGATAAGTGAGATGGCATTCCTTACAAAGTTTGAAGGGAAACTTGACCTTCTTCTTTTCTTTCTTCCTCCCCATAGTATTATTGTTATTCACATTATTTCCTCCAACCATTTCTTTTTTTTATTCTTCTTATTTTCTTTGGTTTGGTGGTTACCCTTAGGGTTAGATTTATGTATTATATGGACATCAGAAGATTGAACAAGGGTAGAGGTAGAAGGAGAATTTTATGTAGATGTAGGTGGGAATAAAGACATTTGTCTCATTTGACCCATCACCTAGTTAGTTGTGACACTTTCCATAGAACTAATAATGCCATTAGAATGTGGCCTTAACTTGGTTTTTGCAGGGTCAATATCTAGCCTCACTACATTAGGCAAGATCTTGTAAATAACCTTGGGTTCAGAATAAAATAGGTCCAATTATTGGGATGTAAAAATGGATTATTCCTTGGTCGTGATTCTCAACAAGGTGATATCCTTCACTATATAAGGAAACAAGTACTTTAGGAACCAGTCCAGTAAGAAATCTCAAGGATTGTGGGATTTTATCATCCTATTTCTTATTCATCACTCTTGGATGTGGTTGGATATATGTGTGACATTATCTTCTCAGAATGTAGAAAAAATATATATCCCTGAATCATAGAAAACTAGTAGCTGGAAATGGTTTAGAAAATTCAATGCAAGAGCATTGAAGTTGTGAAATGAAGCTCATGTGAGCTTGATGTACCATTTTGTTTCCACTCCAGTTAGTGTGTGTTGGAATAGTTTGAGTTTGATGGAATAATTCATCAGATATTTTGAAAAACACTAGAGGTGGAATGTCATGACATGATTTGCAAGATCTTCTCCATTTTTTTCCTTAAAACATAGGAATATATGATGGTAAATTTTTGGGAACCAGGGTTCTTTTTGGATTGTGTAACACCAGGTCATTCATAATCTTCATCAAATTGGGGTGATTCAATGTCACTAAAAAAGGTAGTCTTGTTAGGGTCACCCAGTTCTAACTTTCAGGGTTTTCCCCATCATCTGATTGGCACTCATGAAATAATTTACTAACATATAACCAGTACTAGGAACAAAAGGTTTTTTTTCTTGGAATCCATTGTTATGGGGGAAGTTGGCTGAGATTTGAACTTATGGAGGAAGTCCTTCACTCATTGGATTTATGATTCTCGTGAAGGTATTTCTTCCACTTACGAAAGAAGGAATAGATGTGGGGATATGTCCCCCTCTAAATCGAAATCCATGGAAAGTGGTTAACGTGCTCCTTGTCAACATCTTGAAACTAGGGAAGAAAGATAACACACTAGTTGTGACACGAGGCATCCCAATTGTTGTCATTCTAAAAGAAAAGGAATCACCACCATATCACATGCACATTTTTGATCCCATAACAATGTTAGGGACTAAAACAAAGGTCCAAGACCTTTTCTTGATACTTCATAAATGGGGAAAAAGGTGCTTATAATATGGATACTAGAAAAAAGAGGATTGAATCCTCTTACATAGATAAATGATGTCAGTTTATGGGTGCCCTATGACCCTAAAGTACTTGTAGTGTTTTCCATGACAAACTATTACTAGTGAAAAGGATTTACAATATGACTTGGGTTCTTAGTGGTTAAAGTGTGAAAAATATGAGGATTGAGAGGTTTGATGAGAGGAAGGTTAAATTTCATTGGAGTAGGTTCAATGATATCCTTTACCTCGATAGGAACAATATTTTGTAGGGAGGAGGATATGGAACCCTCCCAAGAATCAATATGGAACTATACTAGGCTCTTAAGAATCCCTCAACTAAGATTACTTCCTCACTACGCTCTTCTCTTACGATATTGTTCAATTTTGCTAGAGTCTCTTCTATTGGATCCCACACAAGAGGGTCAATGCTATTCATCCTACGCCTTTAAGGAGGAGGCTCCACACCTTCTGGAAAAAGACCACAGGTCCTTCTAGATCAACGAACTGGTTGATTTGCCACTTTGAATCAATTATTCAAAATAAACAAGACAAATACAACCTAGGGAAACCTAACAAAAAAACAAAGAGAAGTCAACTAAAAAAGTCCAAAGAGTGATAAAAAATCAAACTACTCTCTTAAATCTTAGCCTAGTTTGTTTAGGTCATGTTTCCAAGACAGTGAGGAGATGATCAAGAGGGCCTTTGGAAAACTAATATGGGTTGATTATGTCCCAAGACCAACTAATGAAGTATGAAATATAGTGATGTTAGCTTCCCATAATAATCACCCAAGGTGAAAGTACCCTCACAAAGATGGGCACCCTCTAGGGAAGCTGAAACAATGGTTATCTATTTTCCTCAAGTTTCACAAGCACTTCCCACTTGCAATCACCCATGAGATATAATAGGAATGAACAGTAAGGTTATCACTTTACAATTGGTGACAAGGTGAAACAATTGTGGGTTGGGACAACATGTGTGGGTAGGGAAAGAAATCCCAAATCTTCATATAAGTGATGTCATCTAGATGACTTGACACTTTTAGAAACCACCATACATGTAGTAATCGAATGAAACACCAAAAAAAGTGAAAGAGGGGATATCACCTCCACTATACTTAGCACGATGTCATGATTGACACTTTTGTTAAAGGTTCTTTCTCGGTAAGTGCTTCTTGATACTAATGGATTTTTTCAGTCACTATTCAATTCTAGTTTGATGTTGTGGCCTTGGAGAGTTCACTCTCCAACCTTCGACCAAGGCCCTTCTGCTATACTATTGTTTGTTTTCCTATCAAGAAAAATTCTAGTTGATTTTAAAATAAGAATTCATTTATAGGATGTTTATTACTTAGCGAGAGAGAGTGAAACTTATGGCATTTTCAAACTCTTTTACAAATCAAAACTTAGGAACACTAATAAAGATTCATTTCTTTACACTAATTATTTAATGTACTTGGTTTTCAATAAGAAGCATGGAAAAATTTAATCCAATATAATTACAAATTCAAACATAACAATGTTTTTGTTTTTTGAAAACACTACTTGGCAAGCATCTCAAAGAAAAATGCAACTAATCAATCAGTACTTCAAACATGCAAAAAGGAAAAGAAATAGGAACACAATAACTTTTTTTCTTTTCTTTTAAAATGACCTAAATGCATGAAACAAAGAACTAATTCACAAGAAGAACCTTACTACAAGTACTTTCTAGCTATGAAAGCAACAAACAATGCATAAAGTAAGGGAAGAAGGGAAAAAATGAGTGAAAAATCAAGACTTGGAACATGTATGCACTACTTGGAAATAATTGTATGTACACTCTTTTCATGAGAGAAATGCATGTGTAGACTTATTTGTGGGAAGAAAACTCTTAGAAAACCATCAAACAATCCTTCAAAATCAGTATGACGTGTTAGAAGCAAGGTAATTAGAGTGAAAACTTAACAAAAAACCCTGAAAAAATCCATAAAAGCAAGGAAGGAAAGAATATGGAGAAAAAATCAAAGAGTTATCCCGAAGGAGCTGCTAGTCTTGTCACAAATAAAACTAATCCTATAGCTAGGCCATACTAATAACATAGTGAATTAGAAATCAATACAATTCTATCCCTAAGGTATGTATACAATGATTTAAGGTACTATCATTTAGTTGTGAGAGAACCTACCTGGTATGGTGTTTTGTTGGAGGTGAGATCCTTGAGTTATACTTGCACCAATTGTTCTTGCTCCAATTCACACTTGTATACATGCACATAGAGAAACAAGAACCTTTCTCAAACTTGATTTTCATAAACAAAAATAAACATGAAATAATTACCTTAAATAACTATTAGGTAAGTCAGTTCCTTCACAAAACACTGAAAAGAGATATCGATAATTGAATGATAACACAAAATTTGGGGGAGGGAAGGAAGAGAGATCTCCATTTTGATGATAATGAAACCAAATTACAAAATCTATACCTAATCTATTGTTGGAACCTTTTGTAACCATTGTCTATATTACTTGGACTAAGGACAACTTCACGACTCTTGAAACCTTTTCCATGAAATAATGAGGAAGACTAGGGATCTTAGGCCTCAAATCAAGAAATGGAGAAGATACTCAAGGAATAGGGGCTCCTTTAGAGTTGAAGGTCATAAAAACCTCGAGGAATAACAACCTCTTAGTTATTTTCCCAAGAGGATAATTATGTTACTACATTAGTGATTATACTCATTCCTCCCATCATGCCTCTAGTTGGGCCTCTGATGGATGAAACATCAATTGCATCAGAATCCTCACACCATATTATAGCTAGGGTCACCCCTCCCCTATGATTCTATTGCTCAAAAACTGGTTTTTTTTAGTATCTCCAGAACTAGAGGTCGATTTTGAAGAAAATTGTTTTGGGTGATTGTGGGTAGTGTGTCACATAGACCTTGACCAAACACACTTGTAGGATCTTATGGAACTCAATTATTCTACTTGGTTTGAATTTTATGCCCCCAGACGAAATTGTCAATGTGTCCCTGAATGGATTTAGGAGGTGAGTTGCAACTTTCCATAAAACTATAACCAAGCTTCTGATGGATGAACCTTCAGTTGTGTTGGACTCCTAACATTGTATTACAACTATGGGCACCCCTCCTCTATGATCCTTGAATGGAAAATGGTATGTTTGAGGATCTCTAGAGCTATCATTTTTCTTAGTAAGGCCAGTGGAATTTCTGAACTAGGGGTTGATTTTGAAGAACATTGTGTCAAGTGATTGTGGGTAGTATGGTCATGTGGGAATCAGAAAATACACTTGTGGGATCTTACAAAAATAAATTATTCTTCTTGGTTTGGATTTTATGCCCCCAGATGAAATTGTCAATGTGTCCTTGAATGTCTTTAGGAGGAAAATTGCAACTCGCCATAAAACTCTAACCAAGAAATAAAAGGGTATATATAATGAAGATCACATCCTGTTCTATGCCCTTGTATAAAATATAGTATTAGGAAATTACAAATTGGTTTCATGATGTAGAGGGAAATTCAATGCATTGCTAATGCCACTTTTTACATACATGATTTTTCTTATGCCCTTTATTGGATGCCATAATTTTTGTCAACACCTACTAATAGTATTAATGTCACAACACTATACATTGTAATTGAATCTAGAAATACCCTACGTATGACTCACCAAACATAGATTATAAAAGAATATGAACATGTGTATTGTGGAACATGCTTGTGATAATTGGAATAAGTAAAAGAAGTGCAAGGTCCTTGTGAGCATGTCTTCTCATACATATAGCATATACCAATGTTGAGACATATTTCAGGCTCTCAACTTTGTAGGTTGACATAGAAGGGAAGAAATTAAATGAGAAAAATTAAATAAAAATATTAAAGTAAATATGAAAAAAATATATATATATATTGGAAGTGAAAATACTAACCTGGCATATATACATGGGGCATTAGAGATATATCTATTCTAGGGATATGGAAATGCGAGTGAATAAAAAAGGGTATCCACTGCACATGGAAAAGTGATTAGGTAAGTGATTAAGAACATTAATTAAAACATACACGCAATAACAAAAATAAAGAAGGTAAAATAAGTGTTTCTCCAAGACCTCATCATGGAAGGCTATGAACCTGTGATGCATGTATAGATATTCTATATGTGGATTGGAGATAATATTTTGATTATGTCAATGTTTTTTCTTATTCACATAATTGGGTAGGATAATATACATGATTTCATGTAGGTCGGTCCATTTAGTGTCAACTTCCCTCAGTGTTAATAAAAATGTTGGGAAAGCAAGTTGTGAAATCATATATATTAGTTAATTTTTGGACTTGTTCCAAAAATATTGTGTTCCATGGATACATGCCCCAAATCACATTAGTTGTTTTACAATCTTGTCATGAGTGGATGTTAAGATCATCGATTTTTTTGGGTAAGTTGTGTTTAATATTTTTCTTAACAAAGTCAAAGTGGTTTCTTGACTGTGGTGGTGCATTATGAGATTATACAAGTAGTAGTAGAATATTGGGTTCTTGCCAAATATATTGTTGTGGTAACTTAGTAGGTGCAATGCATAATCATGCATTTGACTTGATTTAAATCACGATTACATGAAAATGGCAATGCCTATGGGGAACAATGTAGGGAAGGACATGGAGAATAATCCCTCTATGTTGTATTCGTTGATTGGTGACAACCCAATAGGTGGTCGTGGAATTGAACTTGTTGTTTGGAAATATGGTGAGTGTATGTATCTTCTTATTTCTTAGAGATATGTACATGCATTATGGATAATGGCTAGAAAAGAGGACATTTTCTGGTCATTTGTATCTAAAGAAGAATTTTGGGTGTGTTTCATAGCTATAGAAGTGCAAGGGTCATCTGTAGTATTTTTCTGTGAATGTTGAAGCAAAGGGGAGACATTAGTAGGGGAGGTTGGAGGATACCTAAGAGCAGTTTAATCAAGGCGGACATTCTTATAATAAGGGTCATTTTCTAAGTTGTACTCCAAGGAAACTAGAACCTGGTATCTACTAACAATGAAATCATAAGAATGTTGGTCGAAGATCTTGCACAAGATGGTAAAAATGTCCAATTCCTGTACATGTTGAGGAAAGTAGTTGACGAATGAAGAAATATCTTGGGGAAAGATTATCGTATGGACATTTTTATATTTTTACTGTCCACCATGTGCATGGGTCAGTTTCAATACAGGTTGGCACGTGTTATGAGCCATAAAACTCTAACAGGACCATAAAACTCTATCTAGGGCATAAAACTCTGGAGTTATTCCTTGCACAACACTACATTTACAAGATCACATAAGGTTGTTTGGTGTGGTACAACTAAACTTCCAAGACCTTATAAAATCTTTAACAACTGCAATTGTATGCACATATATAGGTAGTCTTATAAATGTATTTTTTTCCATTATGATGTATTATATATATTTATGATGATTATTACTTTGCTTTAAAGATGGTTACATTTACCTAGTTTTCTCCCCATGATTGTGGAATCATGGAATTATTTACCGCTTTTACATGATGCTTATTTACTTGTTAATTCACTTATATGTTTAGTTTCTTATGGATGGATTTGATATTTTTTCTCATTATTTATTTTTACACAGGTCATTTTATTCTTACCTTTATATAGTTTGTCTATATCATTAAACCATAAAATAGTAAATTTGAAGTTTCAACTTCATTTTTATAATATCTAATCATATGGAAAGAGCAATGGAAGGTCGAGAATTCAAGCCTATCTATATGATTAGCACAATCATAAAACCTATTCAAATCCCTCATTCTGAGTGGATATCTTCTAACCCTTGGTTTTATTTCATCTTCAAAAATCCTATTTAATGTAATTGATTTATATTTAGGTAATTCAAGCGTTCCTTGGTCAAATAATTTGTGTGGTATGCATCCCATATCTTTTTCAAAATTATTTTCAAATGATTAGTTGAACCCATCCTCAAAACCATGATATCATGTCCAATAAAAAGTTTTATTGTCCATCTCATCTTTGTTTTAGAGTCTTATGGCTTCTTTTTAATATTTCAAAGTTGGATATCATGCTTGGTGTTAGTTAAATTGAAGCTAGCTAATACTAGTAAATCCACTCTTAGTATTTTGTTGTGGTTCCATGTTAAGGTGAGGATCTCATTATATCTCTTATTCAATATTCAATGTCTTCACTACTTTCATTCTAAAAATGTATAGTTTGGTTGCATTCTATTGTCAAAACTTGAGCTAGACTTCAAATGGTTCAATTTACTTTGTAAGAAAGTTGAAGAGGGTTCATATCCATTACATCAGTACCAATCATTCTTGAAGGTGTAAGTTAATAACGAGACAAATTCAATTTATTATGGTGGGAAATTTTCTCCAAATCTGATAGATTTTTATTGGAAGCTATAGTTCCATCTTATTGGAAGCAACTTTGACCATAAAATTTGATTTTAGATATTTGGATCCATTTTAAGAAGAAAAAGTCAGTTGATCATGGTAAAACTTTACCTAGATGAAAAATATTAAGTAACCATAAGAATCATATGAATCAAGTTTGTTCACTTATTAACTTGCTCCATTTCTACTTAGTTTTGATGGCATGACTAAAATTTCAATCATAAATTGCCAAAGTGTTGGTCCACAATTTATTTCTTGTGTGAGTTTGATTATCTACTCTACGAAGATTGATGGCTAAATGACTATAATTATATACTTCAATTCAAGTATAGGTTTGATTCTAGGTCATTCCCATCATTCATGCCTTGAATTTTGATGATCATATTGCTACAAATTTTCATAGCTAAGGAAATATATTGGATAGATGATTTAAAATTAAACAAAAAGTTTACCAAGGTAATTGCATAAGAATTCAACAATTGAATGGTTGGGTTCTTTCTTTAGATTTATAGAAAAAATAATTGTTCTATTTGATTATCAAAGGCATCAAACAATTAAATAATGGTTGCTAATATGGCATGAGAAAAATTGACAAATGTAATTGGTGTTGTTTGACATTGAGGAAAGGTAATTCTATTGAGTAAAGTACTCTTGAAATTTTGACTTTAACTTAGTTTATTATAATGAGTTTTTGGAATGGTAAAACATTATCATTATAATCATAACAATCATCATTTATCAACATCAACTAAATAAACACTACAATTTATAAAATCATCTCAACTGTATGTTTTTTACAAAATGGTATATCGTACCCAATATACAAAATGGCAGCATGTTCCCAAACATGGAAAAATGACATTTGGTGCCCTAGATACAAAATGACACTCATTCATCACTCATTGACCACTACCACACTTGTAACTATCAGGTGCATCTTGGAAATTGATCTTTCTTCTCTTGTTTGAAGCAGAACCTTGAGTCTTTTTGCACCTAGGCATGGTTCGTCTCTCAAGAGACTAGACAAAGAAACAACATTATTATAATTTTTCTTCTACAATGAATTAACAAACATAAAAAGAAATAATTTATAATTCAAGCTATGAAAATTCACCGCAGATGATACTGACAATCGTGAGGGTGTTTCCCTGAACCAGAATCGGATCCAGAAGCCTGACAGGGCTAAAAAAGGCTCAAAAATGAAAGTGCTCAGAATCTGACGAAACCAATGTCATTGCGTCCGTCTCGTCTTCCTGATTCCGGCCATATATTTACTTCATCAAACAGGCTTCGTATGCGAAAGATATCGCGTTCTGTCCGAAAACCCAAACAGGTAAAAAAATGGGTGACTGTACAGTCCGTATAGTGCCACATGGAAGGCTGACTATACAGGTCGTACGACCATACAACTGACGTGGAAACTTCTGGTGACGACACATGGCAGTTGATGGGCATATGACAGGTACAGTTGGACCATTCAGAGGGTGACACATGTCACCACTGTAAGGATGACACATGGCACAGGCTGACGTGACATGGATGACATCAGCAGGCTAATTGGGCAGGTACGGTGACAGGTGGCAGGGTACGTGGCAGGCAGCTGGATGAATTAGTGCTCGACAAGTGGCATCATTCTTGACAAATGGAGAGGTGCCATGTGGCCCCGTCATGGGATTCCACGTGGCACCTTGTGGTTGGCTCGTGATTTGTGTAAAATTATGGGGTCTCCACCGGGGTCGAACCCCAAACCTCCTCCGCGCTACGGATTGGTAGGACCGGGCTAACCACCCACTCCACTGGTGTGACTTAATAGTCATACGGAAATAAACTTATTTGAGTTTGATTAAAGGTTTAGATGGAGGCAGAAAGGGCTGGGGCTTAGCCCCAGCCCATGGTTCGATATATGTTTATGTGACCACAGAGCCCGAACAGGGGGACTTACCATATGCGTGGGAGTAATGGGATAGGGCCTATCCCTTGGACCCCATGCCAGCATGTAACCACCGCCAATGGAAACGGGGCCTATCCACCAAATTTGGGTGCGCGGGTAAGTTTGGTAGCCCGCGGTTCTATCCACATGCCCGAAGACCAGGAGCCATCTGGACAGGGGGCTAGTGGGCAGGTGGAGCACCCGATCACATGGCCGCTCCTCCATATGACCAGGGGCGCACGCTTTTGGGGGATGCACCCAAAATTAAACAAAAGTGGTTTTTTTGTTAATGTTTTTTATTTTTTATTGATTTTTCCTGTAACTAATGGATTTTATCCATTTTTGGGAGATATTGGTCATTTTTGGAGCCCAAATTTTGGGAGGAAGTTGGGGATGGATAAAAAACTTCAGATCTATAAAAACCAGGCCTAGTTGAGGCCATGAAAGGACAGAAAGACCAGAGTTACGCTGAAGGGAAAAAAAGCCAAAGCCATTTTTATGCAGGGAAGCTATTGAGGAGCAGACGCTTGCGGGCCATTTCTGGGAGCTTCGGACATCTGTTTTGCATGCCGTTTTCTTTGCTGGGTTCTAGAGATCTGGAAGAACATGACCATATCATTCTTGTAGCCAATTGGCACTGCTACGATGTAATTTTGAGCTTTTGAACATAAATAAAGAAGCCTCCCCCACAGAGACAAAGGCCCGAAGACGTAGGCAATGTTGTGCCGAACTCCGTTATAAATTCTCTTGTTATGGTTTGCTGTTTATTACATCATTTCAGATCTGCATATATGTATATGGCTGTCATAATTCCTCTCTTTTCCTCATTCTTTCATTAAGCTTCTTAAAAGGGTTAATTAACACATGCAAATTAAAAACTCAACCATAGTCATTAAAAGATCCTACGGATCAAGTGGTATCAGAGCTAGTTGACGTATGGATTTAAGTTTTGCATGTTAACCAGGGAAAATCTACAGCGTGGTGAAGGAGAGATTGTTGCAGAGAATCCATTAATTGGATTGAGAAAGAGAGCTTCTCACAACGAGAAGATGGCATCGGAAGAAGGGTTTTCTCATGATGAGAAAGAGTTTCGGAAAACATTCCTTGCTATGTCGGAGATGGTGAAAGTTTTGTATGAGGATTACCTGGAACGAAAGAGACCAGGTTTGGGTGAACCTTCAAAGGGAAAAAGTGAAGAGGAAGATGATCATCCTCAGATTCCTCCTTCACCTCCATCATCACCTCCTTCTTCTCCTTCTTCTTCAAGTTCAAGTTCTAAATCTAATGGAAAGAAAAATGTTTATAAGCATAAGAATGAAATGCCATTGTTAAAACTTGATGTTAAATTTGAGTTGCCCATATATGATGGTGAATTAAATGTAGAGAAACTTGACAATTGGATTAGGCAGATGGAGGTATACTGCAGTGTACAACAGATCAAAGATGAGGCCACACAAATCAAGTTGGCATCTTTGAGACTTGCAGGTACAACTCTCATATGGTGGCAAAGCAGGTTGCAAAATGGAACGCAAAAAGTGGGTAAGGTATTTCCATCATGGAAGAGTTTCATTTATGTACTTAGGAAACAATTCTATCCTTTGGGTTATAAAGAAAAAGCATTAATTGAATGGAAATCTTTAAAACTAAGAAAAGGACAAACAGTGCAAGAATACACCGATGGATTTCGAAAAATGGCATTAATGTTAGACATCCCTTTACAAACACAAGAAACTCTTATGAAGTATATAGGAGGTTTACCTACGCATATTAGAAAC
>JASDQU010194577.1:0-19780 GCA_032191745.1 Picea mariana | reverse complement strand
TCCAAAAAAATTGGGTGGTCTGATTTTTTTAAATTCACCAGTCAATTAAGATGTATGGAATTTTTGTTTCTTATTTTTAGGTGATTTGTTTTGCAAGGTGTTGTCTTCAGAATTGTTGTTGCTATTTTCCTCATACTTCGATTCTAATTTATCACTAAACACTGGGTGTTCTCTTTTTTTATGAGATTCATCATTAGAGGCTTCCTTCTTAGTGTTTCTAGAGGTTTGTCCTACATTCTTATTTTGTTTCATCTCAGTCATATTTTTTAGTGAGATTTCATTTAGTTCCTCTTGTTCTCTGCTTGCTTTCAACAGTTTTTCAGTGTTTTCTTTAATACTCTGCAATTTGGCCTTTATACTTCTCATGGTTTCAAGTAGCGCTAATGAATTTTTTTGAGATTATTTGTTGTTCAAATCTACATACATTTCAGGTCCACTTGGTGTTGTTTTTCCAGTTTCATCAACCATGTTGTCTGTTGTTTCTAATAAGTGCACGACAAATTTTATATTAATATATTATTTTAAATAAATATGCAATAATCACCTAATTTATTAACGCATCAATTTTAAATGTTTTTATCCCATAAGGCCCCAGTGTTTAGAACTAACTCTGATACCATTTGTAGCATCACCCCAACTGATTTTTTGTTTTAAAATTGTACCTTTAATCATTGTTTCAACATTGATATCGTCAAGACTATTGGTTGTGACCAAAGTAAACAATATTACTCATAATATTTTCTTTTCACATCATAGGTTAAAATGTCTCAAGTGACAACACTATTTGAAGCCTCCTCACACCCCAAGGTAATATGTAATTACATTTATTTTCCAATATAATGTTAGATTCTTATTAACTGGTAATTTTACTTTCCGAATCTTGGTTTGATATTTACTTAGCATTGGTGACACAATAATTCCACTTACTTACCCTTCATGGTGAGTTTTTCTAGGTTATACTTCTCAAGATGATAGTGGCACACACCAACCCTTACATGGGTATACAATTCATCAATATATAAATTGATTATGTTATTTCTCAACACTTACTCAATTTCTCTTAACACTCTTAAGTATGGATAAAAAATTTATATCATATCCTAAGGTTGAAAACCCCTTAATCACAAGGGTAAATATCATATTCCTTTCCATGTTTATCAACCCTGGTTCACCCAAAAATTATTTATGATTTCATTGTCATAGATTAAGGCATGAAAGTCGAATATATTGGATTTTTGAATAAATTACGATTTCCAGTTTTTTGGAATAAATACCCATGTTATAACTATTATGTTTAATGAAACCTTCATATGAAATCTGCCATAACAGGTCAACTTGGGATATGGAGCCTTGATTTAATAGGCCTTAATGGAATAGACATGCCATTAAACGTGCTCCTACTCCATGCATCATCCACTTACCTACCATTGTCAATTGTACAATTATAATGGTGATAAGACCATGTAAAACCTGCTACTTTGGATCACTCACCAACCAAAATCTTGCATGTCCAGTTCGTGGAAGGTATGATAGTTCATATATAGATTTAATCTTGTTGAACTTCATTCCATTAATGGCCATTACCCAGGTTCTCGTACTATCAAGGTTTCAAGGTAAACAGGCTTCTGATAGTTGAGAATCTACCTCTCTTTCGCTTCTTGTAACTGTCAACAAAGAACGACTTATGGTTTTTTTCTCATAAAACCTCATCACTTTTCTTCCTATTGTAAAGAGAGTTCTAGTAATATTTGTGTTAAAGGTTTTTGTAACAATTGAAGTATGCATTCATTGCTTGCATTCACATTGCATTATTTTTGTTAACATGAGGTACTCAAACCCTTGATAACTCTGTGGTAATGCTTTGTGTAATAGTTTGAAAGGATTGGTATGACAATTTTATCAAATCAGAAGGGAACGCCTCCCACACACGGCCCAATAAGCTAAGTATGCTTGAGCAACCATGATTCATGATTGAATTTGGATATTTATTTAGTTCGTGTTTTCTTTTCTCACCCACTATTTATTATTTCTTACTTACAATGGATTGTATTTCCATAGCATCGAAACTCAATATGGTGGAGGTCATGGACATATTGACATCTTGGAAATCTAAAAGGGTCTCCTAATTCTCACGGTAAGTCATAGTTTCTACACTCACTCTAGTTGTTGTTTAAACGACCTTTTTCTTTCCAGTAGGAAATGAACTACTTGTAATTACCCAACACTTTTGTCTTATATTTACAATGGATATATCTTGAGGTGTGAGAAAGGCCTCCTTCCTAGCTTAAGAGTTTCGACCATTTGAAATAGCACTCTCAGAAAAAGAAGAGGTAACACGTGTATAGCTATTTTCGCAGGCATGCCACACGACTTTGCAATATTTATCTTTCTACCACCTTCATGGTGACTTCCGTTACTGTCGAGGAGGGTCCTTGTACATTGTTGTCTTTTTTTTGTTAAGAGTTAAATCAAACTAAAAAATAATTATCTATAGTCACTTATGTATTCTTTACCACAAGTCGTTCTTTATTCGTTTGATTATAGACTTGGTATCGTAGGGTTAATTTTAGTCCCTACCTAAAGGGCTTCGACCTATTTAGCCATGATCAAATTTAAATTATTAAATTATGAGATATTTTGAAAATTATAGTCCATTTTAAACAATCTACCTCTTTTAAATAAATCCAGATAACTTCTTTTTATTTTCCATGTGGATAATATATTACAATAACTAACATGGTTCTATAGCTATAGAATCGTTCTAAAATTATAGTCCATTCATCTTGTTTACATACTAAAATTATAGTCCATTTATCTTGTTTACATACACAGTGGTTTGTTCATTCATTTTAATCCAATGAAAAATAAGAAA
Organism: Picea mariana; assembly: GCA_032191745.1. NCBI lineage: Eukaryota > Viridiplantae > Streptophyta > Pinopsida > Pinales > Pinaceae > Picea > Picea mariana. The sequence continues at coordinate 16,908 of JASDQU010194577.1, read as the reverse complement.
AACAATAATAAATTATAGTAGTTATTCCTACATAACCATTAGAATCTTTCTTTATGTACTCTTTATCATAAGTAATTTTTAACTGAGAAATATTTAATGATTAGGGTTTCAATTCATATTCCAGGATTAGGGTTGAACCCACTCTGATACCATATGTAATGACCCCATCTTTATGACTACATGCGATGCAAATCAAGTGAAAAATGTGTTTTTTCTTTTTTTTTTTAAGCAAGAAAGTAATAACGACAACAATTAATCAATACAACTTGATGACGAACACAAGCATGCAATTCAAGCAACATAAAACATAACGACCTAGCCTACTACCACATCAAGAAACTGGAAGCAATAAGTGAAGATCAACTAGACAAAATAAAAACGACTACAATCCCATCGAGAGGCGCATAACCTTAAGGCAGGTTTCATGTGCGATTGTCAATTAACACGCCCAATTATCCAAACATACGGTGTCACATCGCCACCTTGTGACAAGTATGCCAGGAACCCAAGCGTAAAAAAAATTATTCTAAACCTTCAACCAAACATAAAATCCCACGTGCCTGACATCCAACTTGCACACTTACAATATATGGTGTCGTTAGATGAAGGCGCTCTAACATTAAGGAAACACAAGATGTCAGGTGACTACACAATACCTTAAATTATGCAACATCTAGATGTAATTCAATAACAAATTTAGCGTCAAGGACTCAATCATCACATAGTAACCAGTCTCTAACCACAATAAAAACATATAACAATCTTTTGGCATCATCATATTTTTCATTCGAGGTTTTAATAATCCAATAACTTATCTATAAGATCTTAATTGTTTTCAAAATCAATCAAAGCAAGGAACCATACCATAGAATGGGGAATTCTATCTAATTTATCCTTCATTAAAAACAAGACTAGACGAGTCAATTAGAAGATTCCATTTCTTATTTAAGAGCGATCCCTTCATAATCTTGATTACAATTTCATTGCAACAATATCAACTCTACTATAATCTAGAATGTAAAATAGATTCTGTCCACTCTACTATAATCTAGAAATGAAAAATATTTCTATCAACCCTACTATACTCTAAAATTTAAATAGATTTCATCAACTCTACTATAATCTGGAATGTAAAATAGATTTTGTCTACTCTACTATAATATGGAAATTAAAATAAATCCATCAACTCTACTATAATATGGAATGTAAATTAGATTCCGTCAACTCTACTATAATCTGGAAATTAAAATAAATTTAAAATTTAAAAGTTGAACTGTCCAACGAATCCAAATTCATGTATCTGTATTATATCATTGTTTAAATTCCAGGCATTGAATTTTCTTAAATTAAGTTTAAATAGGGGAGGCCAGGAACCATGTATCGCATCATCCTTAGGGTATGCAAATAAATTAAACGGCTACTGAAGGAGCTATAGGCATGCATGCCTACACTCCGAGGAACTCATGGTGGAGGAAGGGTCAAGAATCCACCAAATGATTCGCTAACATAAAGCATAGTTCAATTGATATTGACTTCTAATTTAAGGAGACAACGCAAATTAAACTTCAATGACAGGTATGCAATAAGTGGTCGTGTTCAATACTCATAGCACTTGGTGCATGAGGGAAGGAAATTGGGTAATAGATAACCCACCACAAACACAGGGGTCTTCACGAATAGAAAAACAAGGATAAATCTTGAACTCAACCGCCCACATTCTAGTGTACATATATAGAGATTTAGTTTAAACAAATGCTAAACATAAATTAATTAGTGTTCACAGATACACCGAGTAAGTTTTAAGAAAAACACATGGTATGTTTTAATGGAAATGTAGGGTATTGGTTCTGCCAAGAAAAAACATAGAGAATGACAATTAGGAATCCCATGAATTTACACAAATTGCAAGAATTGGTTCTGCAAAGAAAAGCGTAGAGAAATGACAGTTAGGAATCCCAATAATTTTACACAAATCGCAGGCATTGGTTCTGCCAAAAAAAACATAGAGAATGATAGTTAAGAATCCAATAAATTTACACAAGGCATTGGTTCTGCCAAGAAAAGCGTAGAGAAATGACAGTTAGGAATCCCAAGAATTTACACAATCGTAGGCATTGGTTTGTCAATAAAAATAACAAAGGTAACTTGGAGAGGAAATGTTGGTGATTTGTTCAAACACAGAGAATTCTTACTTTCGCAAGGTTTAAAGGAGAATCCCAACTTGGTTAGCTTATGCCACCACAAGGACGCATAGATTATTCAAAAACACACAGATAAGTTTTTTGAAGGAGTTGTTGGGTGAAGGTGTAAGGGAAAGGGAAATCCCTTTTTAAAACATAGGAACAGAAGGGGATAAATCACTGGGTAAAAAGTAATAAACCACAGAAAATAAATCACAATAATCGTAGAGGCTAAGGAGGGAGAAAATGCCCTGGAGAGAATTCCTTGCTGGGAAGAGAAATGATCCTACAGTTATTATTCATTCACAGGAAAGCAGGGAATTTGAATCTAAATATTTAACACCGGAGTCAAAGACAGTTGATTTGGCTCTTGGTCAATTTCTCAGGCACAGATTAATAACTTAAAGGATAAAGGAACAAAAGATTAAAACACAATTTTTATTTTTATTAAATCAAATAAAAATAAAAGTAGATAATTCGTTTGCATTCAAAGTTTGGGTTCACCATAGGGAAATCAAATCAAAATACAGTGAGAATAAGGCCAGGATAACTTGAATTATCTGATCACAAAATGTTGGGATCATCAAGAAAATTCGCTGAAAGATAAAAATGAAATATCTGGATAGTGTTACGTTGAACAAAAAATAAAATTTAACACAATAGAAGTACTTTAACTAAAGGTGCAGTAACATAATTTAATTACCATTCAATACGAATATACACATGCATACCGTAGCCAAATTCTAATGATCCAAATTCATTGTCTTGCGCGTGCTCCGTCCATCTCCTGCTTTCCAACCGATGTGACCTCACCGGTACGTCCCATCCAACACTAGGGGTACTCTTCTTTCTCCTGCACCCCCCAAGCCACAAATGGGCCACACACACAATACCAGAGAATGATAACACCCAGATTGCCTCACAAGGTTGAGCTACCACTCGTTACCTGAGCTAGGTATCCCAACTCCCACAAGAGAAAGTCCAGTCAAGATGAAATTTCCGCAGTGTAACGTTACGCAAGATAGATTTGATCCATACTCCTCCTCCGCCATATTTTTTATAGAGTTTACAAGTAATTAGTTTCCCAATAATCTCATTAGATTCTTTTTTCATTAATTTAATTAGGAAAAACCTCCCTCGTACACATGTCGTCTGATCCCCTAGTTGCACCATAAAATCAATTTATTAATTAATTAAATTCCCCTATTTCCCTCACCCACCTTAAAGCGTTCTTAAAAACACTCATCGGTGTCCCATTATTCCCTTAAAATTCTTAAATGATTTACACCTTACTTAATTCCTAATTAAGTTCATAAATAGAAAGTTCCAAAGGCTAGATTCCTTACTAAGTTAGACATTCCCATTTTTCTTTAAGTTTCCCCTTTTCTTTAAGTTTCCCTTTTTTCTTAGGTTTCCCCCTTTTCTTTAAGTTTCCCTTTTTTCTTAGGTTTCCCCCTTTTCTTTAAGTTTCCCCTTTTTATAACTAACTTCAGAATTAGCAAGTTTAGACAAAAACAACCAAATACCCCTTTTATTAATTAAACCTTTATTAAAATTTCCACTTTAATTATTAATGATTGAATTTTCTAATTAGTTATAAAAAGAACCTTTAGTGAATTGAAATTTTATAAAAACAACCTTAGTGAATTAAAATTTTATAAAAAGAACATTAGTGAATTAAAATTTTATAATAAGAACCTTAATGAATTAAAATTTCCACTCTAATTCGGTTATATGTCTAACTGTTTTTTTTTTTTGGTTCTAAAGTTCTACTCAGGCCTAGGTTTTCAATTCACTAGGCTTAGAGAAAGTTCTTAAGGGAAAACATAGTTATTAAACTTTACTTATAACATCATTCATTTTACGACTGACCAGGTCCTAAGGAGGCATAGTTTTTTAGGCACTAGGTTTATTTACTTACTAATTAAAATCAGGATGTGCCCTTTAGGACGCATTACGTGCTCCAAGGGTGCCACTTGCCTCCTTCCATTTTATTTGCGCGACGTACCCTTCAATACGCACTACGTTCTCCAAGGGTGCCACTCACCTCTTCCATTTTCTTTGCGCAACGTGCCCTTCGAGACGCACTACGTGTTCCAAGGGTTCCACTCGCCTCTTCCATTTTATTTGCGCGACATGCCCTTCAAGACGCATTACGTGCTCCAAGGGTGCCACTAGCCTATTGACTGAATTTAGTAGATGTCAAACCCTTGGAGTCAATACTCCGTCAGGTGATCTTGTGGGAGACTAAGGGCTTCTAACGAATAAGGACCCTACCTTATTGCGCACCCCTTAGAATCATCATGAGTGACTATCACACTCTGCCCTCACGGAATCATGGGTCTCTCGAACTTGGTAATCGTTAACCTACAATTCGAGCCACAACGAGAGTTATAGTAGGCTATGGTAGGGTTGCTGCCACACCTCTCCCTCAATGTATCTGGTTTTCGTGCGTGACCCCTGTACTCCAAATGTGAGTCTGCTCGACAAGATATCGTCAACCTGCATCCATCAACGATTCATGTAAGCAATAACAATCAACATCATAATATATAATCATATGTACGTATGTCATATCAACAACAATCAAACCCTAACAGTCCACTCCCTGACTCGATCCGGAGTCCAATGGGTTTCATTGATGCCTCGACATCCTCAATTCCTAGAGTCCTGCACACTGAAGAGAACCCAATCAATAACACCTGACGATGTAAATATAAAAAAATATCGTATCATCAGATCCACAATATTTCATATTCATAATCAAAACAACCAATAGTATAATGACTTAGATCACTTGCATGCAAGTGTCCTGAAGGATTAAGTTCACTTAGTGCATGCAATACAGGGATGTTACATATACCCCCTCTTGTTTTAAACTTCGCCCCAAAGTTTAACAGTATAAAAGTGACGAAATAAAGTGTATCACCATATCATATGTCTAGCTATCAAACAAAAATAGAAACTATTGATTCATATCATATGCGTCCTCCCAGGTCGTTGAGTGTGGACTATAGTTGTCCCATTGGACATTGACCTAATCTACTATTCGACATTGTAGCTATCGAATGCGATGGTCCAAGATGTGGATTGGCTCTGCTATGAGCGCACCCTCATCCAATATCTACAAGGAACTCATGTCAATAACATGTGTAGGATCACTAACATAATGTCTCAAAACAAATACATGAAAAACATCATGCATACGCCTCAAAGAATCAGGAAAGTCTAGTCGATAGGCCACGGGCCTCGTCTTTTCCACAATATCTAAAGGTGCCATGAACCTAGGAGAAATTTTATCACCCTTTCCAAACTTGATTGAACTCTTATGCAATTTCACCCTCAAGAAGACTCGATTTCCAACTTTGTAACTACGGTCGACATGATGCGCATCGACATAACTCTTTTGTCGATCATGCACTTCTTTGATCCTTTGTCTTATTGTTTTTGTTTGATCTTCCATTTCTTGGATCGCTTCTAGTTCCACCAAGACCCTATACTCAAGTTGGTCCCAACTTAAGGGCATCTGACATGGTCGCTCGTAAAGAAACTCGAAAGGCGCCATCTTAATGGTGATTTGATAACTGTTGTTATATGAAAATTAAATCAGTGGAAAGAATTCTTCCCGATGCTTCTGTTGGTCCATTATGTACATACGCAACATATCCTCCAAGATTTGGTTTTTTCACTCAGTCTGTTCGTCTGTCTCTGGGTGATATGTGGTACTAAAGTTAAGTTGGGTTCCCAAGGCCTCTTGGAAACTAGTCCAAAATCGTCCTGTAAAGATCTATCCTCTATCGGATATAATCCTCTTAGGAATGCCATGCAGCCTCACAATATCACTCATGAAAAATCTAGCTATGTTAGGTGCCCCGTACATCGTACGCACAGGAATAAAATGAGCACTCTACGTCAAAGTGTCAACTACTACAAAATTGAGTCATGTCTCTTCGTCGTCGGTGGAAATCCAACAATGAAATCCAATGAAATGACCTCCCATTTTGATTCTGGAATAGCGTCTGGCTGTAGTAATCCTACCAGATGTCTATGTTCATCCTTCACCTGCTAACATTATAGACATCTTGCCACGTAGTTGACTATGTCTTCCTTCATTTCTTTCTAGAAGAATAAGAATTTAAGGTCTTCCTTCATGTTCGTGACTCTGGGATGAGCCATATACATTACTCTATGAGCCTTGTTTAGGATCAAACTCCTCAACTCGTCCTTGGGAGGTACGTAAATTCGACCTTTAAATCTCATTAATCCGTCATTATCCACAATAAATCCCTCAAATTTTGGTACCATCATTGTGTTTTTTTCAATAAAATTCTTGACCTCGTTGTACCAGTCATCGTCACGCTATAAGGTTATAATATTTTTATGGAGATTCGTCTGAAGAGGCATCACTGAAAATATGTGAGGTCTCTGACTCAATGCATCAACCACTTTATTCATTATTCCCTTTATGTAAGTAATCTCAAAATCATACTCGCTAAGCAATTTCAACCAACGTCGTTTTCGCACGTTCAAGTCACTTTGCGTAAAGATGTGATGTAGTCCACAATGGTCTGTTTTTAGTTCAAATTTTCATCCAATCAAGTAATGTCTCCAAACTCTCAAGGCATACAAAATGGCTAACAATTCCAAATCATGCGTCGCATAGTTCTCCTCATTCCTTCTCAACTTTATCGAGATGTAAGAGATCACTCAACCGTCTTGCATCAAGAAGTGTATGTTGATGTAAGCCTTCCTTGGATGTGTCAGTGCATACCAAGAAGTGCACGTCAATGTAAGGGACCTTTATTATTGTTGTTTTCGTCAACAACTCCTTGAGCCTCCTAAATGCCTTCGCGCATTTCTCGGTCCAAACAAAATTATTGTTCTCCTTCTGCAATTTTGTAATCAAATTTGCTATCTTCAAAAAACCCTTGATGAACCATCGATAGTATCCCTCTAAACCCATGAAGCTACGCACTTCGAGGAAATTCATCGATGCAGGGAATTCCATAATAGCCTTGACCTTTGTTGGATCCACAACGATACCTTCATCTGAGATGACATTCCCTAAGTTGTGAATCTTCGATTGATAAAACAAGCATTTCGACAGATTCCCAAACAATTTGTTCTCTCGTATACATTGTAGCACCAAGCGCAAGTGCTCTTCATGTTCCTCCATCGTCTAAGAGTAAATCAAAATATCTTCAATGAATACTTGGATGAACCTTTCCAAGTACTCATAGAACACCCCGTTCATCAAACTCATAAATACACCCGGGGCGTTCATTAGCCCAAACGATAAAATAGTAAACTCATAATGTCCAAATCTCGTCTTCAATTCAGTATTAGGGATGTCATCCTCCTTGATCAGTAACTGGTGCTACCATGATCTCAATTTGATCTTTGAAAACATCGTCACGCCTTTCATCTGATCAAACAGATCATCAATCCTTGGCAACAGATATTGATTCTTGATCGTTGCCTTGTTCAATTGATGGTAGTCAATGTAGAGTCTCCATGACCCATCCATATTCTGGATGAAAATAAAAGGTGCACCCCACGGTGAAATGCTTGGACATATAAGTCCTAGGTCCAACCAATCCTTCAGTTTCATTTTCAACTCCTGTAACTTCGAGGTCGACATCCGATAAGGCATTCTTGCTATTGGTTCTATCCCCAGTTTTAGGTCTATGGTAAATTCCAACTCCCTCTTCAGCGGAATCCCAAGTAACTCTTCAGGAAAGACGTCTACAAATGCCTACACCACAGGAAGGTTTTCTAGACCTTCCGCTACTCCCTTCTCGTTTAATGCAAGCATTTCATAAATCTTACATCCCTTGCACATGCTATTACATAGCTACAAGGAAGAGATGAACCTGAGGGAGACTCCCTAGTTTCAACCCACAATCATGCATCTTTTCCCCTCATCACCAACCAAGCTCAACCGTTTCGTCTTATAGTTGAGTATCACCTCATGCAATTCCAACCAGTCCATATAGATCAAGATGTCAATAGATCCCAAGATCGTGATGTACAGGTTGGCCCTGGTGACAAACACTCCCAGCTTAAGGCTAAAGCTCGTAACCTTCCCTCCAACATTATGTTTGGCTCCCTGAGCCATTTCTACAAAGCTAAACTCATCTTGTTCGAGTGCCTTTACCTTAATTCTTTTTAGCACTGCCCCGAAAATGAAACTCTCTATAGCACCTGGATCTATCAAAATACTAAGGGTTTGTTCAGCAATGATACCTGACATCTCGAGCACAGTTGATTGGTGCTCTGCCTGACATTTATTCACCGTTGCATGAATCCAATGGGCCTTGCCCAAATCTCCCACGGTAGTGGGTCCAACTGATCCAGATGCTCTGGTCCTCTCCATTGGGAAGTCACACCGATAATGTGGCTCTGCACATGTCCAACACAATTTCTTTGGTCCAGTACTCCTGGAACCCGAAGTAGAAGTTGAAGGCCGACCAGCCTGGAACTCTGGTCTATTCTGCTGAATAGGCCTAAACTGTTGTTGAGGTCAAGGTTGTGGCTGATGTTGTGGTACTCAGTAAGGAGTCCACTGTTGAGGCGTTGGTTGCCAAGGTGTAGTGAAAGTGGATCCTCTCTGAGAGCAATGATATCATGGTGAATGTCTACCTGGTGTCTAATGTTGTTGTGCACCATATGACACCTGCCCCGCAGGTCTCATTGGATTCCTTCTCTATCCCCTGCTGATAAGCTCATCCTATGCTATGAGGGCCTTCTAAACAATGTCATGCAAGGTTTGAGACATTAGAGTCCTAACCTTTGCACGAATGCTTCCATTAAGGCCAAACAAGAACCTGTTGACCTTAAGTTTCTTTGTATTTAGGTGCGGAGCATACCGAAGCAGCTCCATAAAATGGGCCTCGTACTCGGGCATCATATGGGCACCCTGTCTCAAGGAGTTGAACCCGTTGAGTTGACACTCAATGAATACCTCTGATATATACCTCTCTCGGAACCATTCCTCGAGCAGTTCCCATGACACGTCTTCGACGTCCATGTTCAATTGCGATAGGAGCGTATTCCTCCATAGAAGAGTGCTCCCCTTCAGTTGAAAGACTGGCATGCGAACCTTCATGTTGGAGGTATATTAGCGAAGTGAAAAGTACATTGCCATATTCTCCAACCATGCCTCGACGCCTGCACCTTCCGAGACACCAAAGAACTCAAGAAATTTTACCTTCTCGATTTCGCGGTGAATGCTACCAGTACTGACCAAAGCGTGTAGTGGACCCTCAAGGGGTACCAACGCCCTTGCCTCATATCTATCCAAATGGTTTATCTGTGCCTCAAATATCCTCTAAAAGGACCTAATCAACCCAACCACATCACCCACCACTATAAGTTCCTTCCCGACAATTTGTCTGTCTCCCTATGGGTTAGACCCCTCAGGCGTGGATTCTACTGGGGGTGTCATGCCTCCTCCCCTAGCACCCAATCCTCTGTCATCGCGACATCCTCTAACCATTATTACTTGTACAAATACGATTCAACTTAATTAGAAACATTATAATCAATATCAAATCAATAGAATCCATAGTGATGCCAAGTTGCGGGTCGAACCCGCTCTAATACCATATGTAATGACCCCTTCTTTATGACTACATGCGACAGAAAGAAAGTGCAAAATGTTTTTTTTTTTTTTTAAAGAAGGAAAGTAACAACGACAACAATTAATCAAAACAACTTGACGACGAACACAAGCACGCAATTCAGGCAACAAACAACAGACAACGTAACAACTTAGCCTACTAGCACATCAAGCAACTGGAAGCAACAAACGAAGATCAACTAGACAAAATAAAAACAACTAAAATCCCATCGGGAAGCGTATAACCTTAATCCAGGTTTCATGTGTGCTTGTCAATTAACGTGTGCAATGATCCAAAAATACAGTGTCACATCGCTACCTTGCGACAAGTATGCCAAGAACCCAAGCGTAAACAAAATAAGTCTAAACCTTAAACCAAACATAAAATTCCACGTGCCTGACATCCAACTTGCACACTCATGCAATATACAACGTCGTTAGACAAAGGCTCTCTAACATTCAGTAAACGAAAGACGTCGGGTTACTACACAATACCTTCAATTGCACAACATCTAGATGTAATTCAATAATAAATTTATCATCAAGAACTCAATCATCGCATAGTAACCAGTCTCTAACTACAATAAAAAAATATAACAATCTTCCAACATCATCATTTTTTCATTTGAGGTTTTAATAATCCAATAAATTATCTACAAGATCTTAATTTTTTTCAAAATCAATCAAAGCAAGGAACCATACCATAGAATGGGGACTTCTATCTAATTTATCCTTCATTAAAAACAAGACTAGATGAGTCGATTAGAAGATTCCATTTCTTATTTAAGAACGATCCCTTCATAATCTCAATTATAATTTCAATGCAACAATATCAACTCTACTATAATCTAGAATGTAAAATAGATTCTGTCCACTCTACCTAGAAATGAAAAATATTTCTATCAACTCTACTATACTCTAAAATTTATATAGATTCTGTCAACTCTACTATAATCTGGAATGTAAAATATATTTTGTCTGCTCTAATATAATCTGGAAATTAAAATAAATCCATCAAATCTACTATACTTTGGAATGTAAATTAGATTATGTCAACTCTACTATAATCTGGGAATTAAAATAAATTTAAAATTTAAAAGTTGAACTGTCCAACGAATCCAAATTCATGTATCTGTATAATATCATTGTTTAAATTCCAGGCATTTAATTTTCTTAAGTTAAGTTTAAATAGGGGCGGCTAGGAACCATGTATCACGCCATCCTTAGGGTATGAAAATAATTTAAATTACTATTGAAGGAGCTACATGCATGCATGCCTACACTCCCAGAAAATTGTGGTGCGGGAAGGGTCAATAATCCACCCAACGATTCACTGACATAAAGAAAAGTTCAATTCATATTGACTTCGAATTTAAGGAGGCAACAAAAATTAAACTTCAATGATAGTGATGCAATAATTGGTCGTGTTCAATACTCGCAACACTTGGTTCATGAGGGAAGGAAATCGAGTAATGGATAACCCACCAAAAACACAAGGGTCTTCATGAATAGAAAAACAAGGATAAATATTGAACTCAACTGCCCACATTCAAGTGTACAGATATAGATATTTAGTTTAAAAAAATGCTAAACATAAATTAATTAGTGTTCGCAGATACGCCGAGTAAGTTTTAAGAAAAACACAAGGTATGTTTTAATGGAAACACAGGGTATTGGTTCTGCCAAGAAAAAATGTAGAGAATGATAGTTAGGAATCCCACGAATTTACACAAATCGCAAGAATTGGTTCTGCCAAGAAAAGCGTAGAAAAATAATAGTTAGGAATCCTAATAATTTTACACAAATCGCAGGCATTGGTTCTGCTAAGAAAAACATAGACAATGACAGTTATGAATCCCAAAAATTTACAAAATCGTGGGCATTGGTTTTTCCAAGAAAAGCGTAGAGAAATGACAGTTAGGAATCCCAAGAATTTACACAATCGCCGGCATTGGTTTGTCAATAAAAAAAACAGAGGTAACTTGGAGAGGAAATTATGGTGATTTTTTCAAACGTAGAGAATGATTACTTTCGCAAGGGTTAAAGGAGAATCCCAACTTGGCTAGCTTACACTACCACAAGGACACAAATATTATTCAAAAACTCGGAGATAATTTATGGGAGGGATGCAGAGATAAGTTTTTTGAAAGAGTTGTTGGCTGAAGGTGTAAGTGAAAGGGAAATCCCTTGTTAAAACAAAGGAACAGAAGGGGATAAATCACTGGGTAAAAAGTAAGCAACCACAGAGAATAAATCACAATAATCGCAGAGGCTAAGGAGGGAGAAAACACCCCGAAGAGAATTCCTTGTTGGGTATATAAATGATCCTATAGTTATTATACATGCATAGGAAAGCAGGGCATTTTAATCTAAATCTTTAACACTGGAGTGAAATACAGTCGATTCGTCTCCTGGCTGACTTCTTAGGAATAGACTAATAACTTAAAGGATAAAGGAACAGAAGATTAAAACACAATTTTTCTTTGTATTAAATCAAATAAAAAAAATGCAGAGAAGTCATTTTCATTCAGAGTTTGGATTCACCATGGGAAATCAAATCAAAATACAATGAGCATAAGGCTGGGATAACTTGAATTATCTAATCATAAAACGTTGGGCTCATCAAGACAATTCACTGAAAGATAAAAATGAAATCTCTGGATAGTGTTACATTGAACAAAACATAAAATTTAACACAATAGAATTACCTTAACTGAAGGTGCAGTAACATAATTTATCTACCATTCAATACAAATATACACATGCGTATCGTAGCCAAATGCCAATGCTCTGAAGTCATTGTCTCGTACACGCTCCGTCCAGCTCCCGCTTGCCAACCGATGTGACCTCACCAGTACCTTCCAACCAACACTACGGGTACTCTTCTTTCCCCTAAGACCCCCGAGATGCAAAGGGGCCATACACAAAATACCAGTGTAACACCCCCTCCGTTATGACTAAGAAAAGCGAAGCACAACAGGTAAAACTTTTTTTTTCATTAGAAAATTTAAAACATCACCAATCATAGCAACATCATCGAAACATCATCCAATGATTAATGAAACAATATTAACGCATTAACAATCAATCACAACACAAGGTCGACACATCTTCACAATGAATAATGATACACATAATGACGCATTACTCAAATAACTAACGGCACATAATTTAAGGCACACAAGTAAATTTTATTACTAAACTAATCATGCATCACCAAATTTGCAAGAATGCGAGTAATCAAGCATAAAAATTTAGGTGACAACATTAGTCCATAAAGCCACACAATCTAACCAATTACTCATTAGCATAAAAAAAATATTTCTATCTGGATGGATGTTAGACTTGTAGGATTATGAACTAAGTTTTACAAATAAAGCAAAAGGAATCTATCTACCCAATTGAATTTACAACACATCGTTTTAATGGAGCAGCACGAGATTCTACTAAAATTTATCATTTTCTCAAGCCATAGTGTGTGTAAGGTAGGGAAGGGATAATTCAAGGAATCAAGAGTGTGAATATCATATATACCATTAGAAAGTCTTACCTTAATTAAGAGGTATAGTAAGAAGTCAATACTCTTCCCAAAATTTCAAATGTAAGATCCCAACCTTCTAATAAAGATAAGATAGGTGTGTTCCTAGGCACGGACAACTCCAAATGAGTAACAAGGTTTCAACAAAAAATTCCTTTTTTCATCCCTTTTGCATTGTTTCTTTGAAATTTGGATTTAGACATACATAAAGTTCATGATATATATTAGTCGATGTCATCATATAGGTATAATTCGGGAACCCTTATTATATATACAAAACAAAATGCCACCTAAAATATTATTATATTTACATTAGGAATAGTCCTAAAAAATCACTTTATTTTTATTTTACCAACTAAAGAAATCTATAAATGTCCAATAATGTGAGAATGAGATTAATATAAGGAAGCACTTCGAGTAAATGTTTTCCTTCCAACACCTTCTTATCATGACTGGGTTACACAGTTCCAAGTTTTAATATACAACTCTATGCATCTTCCACATTCACCACAAATTACAACATCAACACAATGAAGTTTATGCAGCATTAAAATCGTCAATGCAGAGAAATCTGCACTAAATCAGTAGGGATTAAAAAGTAGGTGGCCTGGAAGGACACGGTGTCAATTAAGGAGGAGTGAATGTAGGTGTTTGTTTTAGTTACAAAGCATGCAATTGATCCTCATTCCCAAGGAGAGTCTTTGATTACATAGGCTAGTGACATGACAACATTACAGACATTAAATCATGGAACCAAAATTGATAGTGACACACCATGCAATCAATCATCAACCCAAACAAACGTCCATAGCACAGGCTATATCCAATCACTGGGAAAAATGAAGCTTAGAACACAGAGAACAAATCCGTCGATGAGGATAAAGGAAAATGCATCCTAATAACCTCGGGTAGCAGGAGTGAATTCCTTAGAAATAAAATTACAAATTTTCGCAATCAGTACGATATTCTTGGAATTAAATTACGATTTTGTGGCAATCAAATTACAATTTCGGGGCAGCAGGACGAAGTCCAGTCGAGCATTTCTAATAAGATCATTATTTTCTTCTTCTTTTTTAATGCAAAAGTGATATTCAAATTCATAAAAGAAGAGTCGTAACTTGCTTGGTCGAGTTATAATCTTGTAATGGTCATATCACATAGTTGGGCAAGTTTGTTCAAGGAACAAAAATGTGGAGTTCAAGGAAAATCGTTAGTGTTAAAACTGCATAAAATATGAGGGTTAAGTGCATAAATTCTGAGTGTTTAAGACAGTAAATTTGCTTAGTGATTAGTGCATAATCACTCAATTTAATACAGCTAAAACGTTGAGGGTTTAAGTGAAAAAGCATAGAGGAGTAACAAGAGAATTCGCCAAGCGAATCTGTCACTGTACTGGGAAAAAATGCTAGCAAAAGTAGACAGAACTAGATCAGAACTCAGAAACTTCAAGATGAAGGTAGTTGGATGAAGGCACAAGGAAAAACATAGAGAATCAATACAACACTGAAAATCAAACAGAGATAATCAAACGCAGATAAAAATATCACTATAATTGCAGAGGCTAAGGAGGGAATAAACGCCTAGGAGAGAATTCCTTGTTGGGTAGATAAACGATCCTACAATTATTATCCATGCACATGAAAGAAGGGAATTTGAATCTAAATATTTGACACCAGAGTGAAAGACAGTTGATTCAACTCCTGGCTGACTGCTCAGGCATGGACTAATAAATTAAAGGATAAAGGAACAGAAGATAAAAACAAAAATTCTTTGTATTAAAAACAAATAAAAAGAAGAGTAAAATAAGATAATGGCCCGAGAACCAAAACGAAGTATTCCTCGGTAATAATACAATGTAGTAATAATCCCAACCAGAACTGGAAACTACAATGAAATGGAGTAATAAAACAAAGCTCAGAAACAAAAATTTAGTGACCCTTTGCAATTTCACATGACGCACTATCGCCCAGATAAAAATTCATATGCATAACTAAACGAGTTTTTTTCTTTTAACAGAATCTACGCAAGTGAGATTTCAAAAATAAAGAAATGCATGAACAAGAAATTGATCTATTAGTTAATACAAATTATGCACATGCGTACCATAGCCAAATGTGGAGAACCAGAAATGATTGTCTCACGCTCGCACTCCATCCAACTCCAACTTGTCGACCAATGAGGCCTCATCGACACCTCCTAGCCAATGCTAGGGGTACTCTTCTTCCCCCTGAGCCCCTCGAGCTGCAAAAGGGCCACACACACAATAACATAGAATATTATCACCCAACTCACCTCACAAGCTCGAGCTACCACTCGTTACCTGAGCTGGGTATCCCAACTGCCACAAGAGACAGTTCAGTCAAGATGAACTTTCATTAACGTAACGTTATGCAAGCCAGATATGATCCATACCCCTCCTTCGCCATCTCTTTTATAGAGTTTCTTTGTCATTAGTTTCCCAAAATCTCATTAGATTCCTTTTTCATTTATTTAATTAGGAAAAAACTCCCACTTACACATGTTGCCCGATCCCCTAGTTGCACCAGAAAATCAATTTTATTAATTAATTAAATATTTCTATTTCCGTCACCCGCCTAAAAGCATTCCTCAAAATGCTCCTCAGTGTCCCAATATTCCCTTACAATTATTAATCACTTACTCCTTACTTAATTACCGTTGGAAACACCTACCACACTTAGACGGGGGGGGTAAATGAATGTGGGGCTCTTTTTCCCAAAACTTCCCTCTTGCACAAAAACTCATAAATTAGCATTCAACATTTATTCATTACCCATTGTTGTCATTTATAGCCAGTTAGATGTGAGCACATATCAGCAACATATATCAACAATATTTCATCAACAAGTCATCACCACAATGAACACAAAGAACACAAGATGTATGTACAATTTTCCTTTTATTACAGACTACAATCCTTGGCGTTTATCAACAACAACTAAATAGAGTACAACTCTATAAGAGCACTAGCTCTATAATGCAAGACTCAACTTACATCCTCAGCACCAACTGAGATGAGGCAACAATCCTCAACATATACGCGACTTGTCAGTAGTGTAGCCCGCGTGTGAACGCGCCCTAGCTCACAACATCCCACGTGTAAATGTGGCCAATGTATAATGCAACAAGCATGCGCTTCCAAGAAACTAGGGTTTTTCTTTTCTTCACATGCTCAGATCCTCTGCAACCTGCAATCACTTTCTCTTCTGTCTTCCACTGTCCAAATTGACTCACAGCTAGTCATAACACATCCAAGCTCTCCAATAGCTTGCTCATGCTCCACAACAAATCAATATGAATGCTATATCAATCATGTATAAATAACTAGTATACCATAGCAATCATGTCACTACTGAATCACAAGAGTGTTTCTCACTTCATTAACCAAATCAACCAAACTGAGCCACATCATAGAAGCCATACCAAGAATTCCCTAAGCATTCACAACAAATCAAACAATAGTATCCATCAAGACAATAATTTAACCATACCAGTGTCTAAGTGATAGATCTGAGGCCATAGAATGCAGATCTGAAACCTGCCTCATCATC
>JASDQU010194574.1:447-10551 GCA_032191745.1 Picea mariana | reverse complement strand
GGGGGGGGGGGGGTCCGGAATGAATGATAAACGGCGCGCTAAGATCTGCGGCTAGGAAAAGGGCGCGTAGATCAACGACCCTAATTGGATTTTGGACCCCCCCTGATGATCTGCTTTTAACCGAGGGGGGGGGGGTCCGGAATGGTTTTTCCCTCTGGTGGGCCCCTTGTCATACGTGGCGTCAGCCTATTGGTCCCGAAGTCCCATCACCATCTGCTATCTGACAGCCACCGTCACTCATGGACGTCACCTTCCACTTGTTCCACTTGCTCCCGAGTTATGTCACATCCCATAACTGCTGTCAGTCCCCTACCCCTTTTCACCCATGACCGGCCCCTTATTGCGACATTCACCTCCAATCCCTAGCAGCCACGTCACCCGTTCGTATGTTTTGGGCCACCGTCACCTGCCATCTCACCCCCAAGTGGCCCGTTGTCCATTTATTACTGGATAACATACCCGTTATCCTGCTGACCTATCTCCCGCGCCCAAGTGACCCCAGTTTTAAATAAAATTACCGTTTTCCCCCATTTTCGCTGTTCACTCGTCGCACCAGAAAAACTCATAGCCAGCTCCTCCGTTACATCCTGTCGCCTTCATCCACAGTCAGTCGACCCCACTAACTTCGTGTTTATTGCAGGTATTGTTGCAGAGATGGCACCAAAGCCAAGACAAGCAGAAGGAGAGGAGAATCCTTTTCTCCCGCCTCCTGTCGACCTGGACAAGATCTCGTTGGTCGACAAAGACAGATTGATCGCAGACACCAAATGCGATTTCGATTTCTCAGACCTCCAGTCATGGCTCAGGGAGGTTTTCCTGGACCAGAGCGATGAAATTGGACTCTGGGAGTCCAATTTACCCCTGTACCTTTTTCCCCAGATCCACCATTTTCCTGAGTTTGCACTTAAATGCCAAGCTCACTATATTCCCGAACAGAGAGCCGTCATATCCTCATCCGGAGACACCCTGTTCCTCATCACGCCTGAAGACATAGACTAGATGATGCAAATTCCTGTAGACTCTGCGGCTCCTTTCAACCTGGAAATCCTTACGGAGTTGTACCAGAAGATGACTTTTCCCCAGAGAGCTCAAATATTCGAGCTTTTCCTTCCCACCTCCGCTCAATTCCCTTCCACAAACCCCCCTTACCCGTCGTCTATGTTCTCCACTAAGGGAAACCAAGTCATTTCCTCCCTTTGTGCCCTGCTAGGTTACTATTCCGACCAGTGGGTAGATGAGCCCATTTTGGGTTTTCTATCCATTTTCTCCAATGATGAAAAACCCACCACACAGTTTGATTTCAGCACCTTCTTGGCCAACAATATTCATGAACAGTTCGTGAATTTTGGCACGGAAGGCATGTTCAGATACTCGTCTATATTGGCATACATGTTCGTGTTCTATCAAGCAGAGAAATTTAGTTTTTCCATGCAGAAAATGGACGCAGATGGAAGGCCTCAGCCAGTCACAGCATGGACCTCTTTGCTGTAGCATAACTCCACAGAGTACAGCTTCAAAGCGTTCATCGATCTGTTCTACCACCCTGTTGTAAGCATGTTGAGCGGTAGGCCCGAGCCTCGAATAAAAGACGAAGTCCAGAGAATCCTACATCTCTCGGACAACACAAAGACCGGGGATTGGTACCTGTATCAAAACCACACAGAGATCAGAGTATTCGGGTGCGAGTTGGCACCCTACAAGCTGCCCAAATATTTGCCGGTAAGAATCTTTGCATTAGAGTATATGAGACAGATCATGAATTCAGATGACATTCATTTCGTATCATTGAAGAAGAAGCAGCAGCTTCGAATCAAGGGGCAGATTGGTTCCTTCATCTGCAACAGTCGAGGCGCTGGGGAAGAAGCTGACAGGATGTTGAAAGAAATGAAGTTCTTTGTGAGCTTCCCATGGCACTATGATCCTCATGGGATCATCTCAGAAATGCGGGTGAAGAACAAAAATATCCTGTATGTACATGTGTCCAAGCCCGAGATTGAAAAATTCGCCAATCAGACAGTGTGGGTGCCTGACACCTTGGTCGAAGTGGAACAACAGGTTCCCCCGACCAATGTGCCACCAACAACCACGCCACAGGTTCCTAAGGAAAAAATGCCTCGACAAGAATCATCTCCGCCTGTCATGGAGGTGTCGTCTGAAGAGTTCCAGTTACATACTAAGAGGCCCAAGACAACCACAGTTCCCAGCCCTACTGGGGAGAAAGAGGCCTCGCCTACCACGGTGATCAAATCTGTCATTCCACCTTTCGGCTCAAGCCTATATCAGGGCATCACCCCAGCAGTGCCGAAGAAATCCTCAGATTCCCCACTGGACACTCATCCGGGCAAGACTGGGCCCAAGTTGAGCATTTTTGAGAAGTACGAGCTGATTAAGAAAAAGAATCAAACCCTTACAAGCAGTACTTACGCTCAATTTCGAAAGCAGACGTCGACTGCGTAGCATAGGCTGCTGTCTGCATTTGACACAGAAAAGGGCAAGATGCACATGGCCTTCCTCCAGGCCCAGGTACCAGACCCCAAGGTAATCACAAACTACAAGAGGGCCACCTTCGAGTTCCAGACGAAGGACGTGCACCCAGCAGATCAGATGGATTTGCACAAACAGACTGGGGAGATGGTATTCCATACATTGGCACATGCTTCCGCTTCTGCAACAAAATTACAGGTATCACTGAACAATGCTCAGACACAGCTCAAGCTGGAAAAGATATCCTCCTTTGCGAAGGATAATAGAATCAAGACTTTGGAGGAGCTGGTCCTCAAGATCGGCTATGATCCTTTGAACGTCAAAGTTGCAGAGGAGATGATAAAGAAAAAGAATGCAGACATCGCCTCCTTGAGGAAACAGCTGAAACTCCCACCTACAGAAGACTCACAGGCGAAGGAGATAGCGGAGAAAGAAGGCGAGAAGGACGAAATGCTCAAACTGCTCATGGAGCAGAATGCACAGCTCAAAGAAATGGAAGCAGAGATGGAGAGATTATTAAAAGAAAAGGAACAGATGAAGCCAATGGAAGTCATTCCATTGAGTGCCATTCCGATTTCAGGAGCAAGCACAACAGCAGTAACAACAATCCCATCTGCAACACCAGTGACACCACAAGAGGGAACAACTGACCTCGCCAAATCCATGGAAAAGATGAACCTGCAAGAGACAGAAATCAGCAGGCTTAAGAAGGAAGTTGAGAACCTACAAGAACTCAAAACTTCTTTCCAGACCAGTCTCTCCAAGGAAAAGCAGGTAACTGAGCAACTCAAGAAGGAGCTACAGCAGCTCCAAAAGCAAACAGTGGCAGGGAAAACTTTGGCTGAGGTCAAAGAGAATGTATGGACAGACATCACAAAGTCCATAAATGAGATATGGCCCATGATCCAAATTATGTTTGAGCAGAATGAATTGGTCCAGAGGAGCAAACAGGCCATCGATAAAATCAGAGTAGAATTGGGAGATAGACCAACTCAGGCAAATGATATCATCAAATTCCTCAATTCTAAAACTAGAGAAGAGCTAGAAGAGATGAAGATAGAAGACAGAACAGAGACTATCCTTGAGTTCAAAAGAGTTTTGACCAAAAGAGGATTAATGCTCCAACTGGAAGAAAAGGTTCAGATCATGGACCAGGGGGTACAAAGGTTCTTCAGCAAGATCGAGGCTCTCCAGAAGAAAGGTCTCCCCGGTCTGAAGGTCATTAATGATAAACTAATGACACTCCCATATTACAAAAAGAGATTGTCTGAAGTGTCTAAGGACAGTTCAAAGTTCGCTAGCATACAAGGGAGCATCACTGGCAAAGCATTCTTGGATGCCCTTCAGTTGGACATCAACATCCAACACGAGATTCGATACATATTCCTCACTAAGACTACATTCGCTAAGTATACAGAAATGGACGAAGTGTATCGGAGACTGCTCAAAGTCACTGTGCCTAGTCATCTCAGATGGGAGGAACTCTGCGATTTGCTCGATTAGCAGATGAGCTGTCCAGGTCCAGTCACCTGTCCAGTCAGATGAGGTCATGCGAAGGCTTCATCAACGGTCTACCCAAAAATCCGTGTGCAGTTGCACCAAGTCATCAAGCAGTTTGATTAGTTAAATCAGTTAGGCTAAAAATAGAATTAGCACGTCCTGATCAGTTATGACATGAACGTTTGTAATTTGAGTTATAAATAATTCACCTTTTGAAGTATTGAGGGTTGTTGATCTTTACACCCTGACGCTACCAGACTGTACCATTTTTTGAAGAGATCTGCCATTAATAAAAATGAGGCACTTTTACAGGATTCTTGCGTGTATTCACTGGTGATGTTTATTCTCTAAGTTGAATGTTATTCTTGTTTCGTGGTCATATTGTTTTCTGAAACTAATCTTTAAGAGTAACGAATGTTGCAGGATTTATCTTAGATACCCTGTTTCCGACTCGAAAGATTTTAGTGTTTATCTTCTGATGTTTTCAAATAAGAAATTCTTAAATGCTTCTTAGTTGAATTTATCTTCCTCATTTTTTCTTCTTTCCATCATTTAAGCTATTAAAAGATCCAGTGAGTATATTATCTCGCCCTGTGGAAGTTTTCCTTCACGTTTCTGGTTGTATTTCATATTTATTTAAACGCAGACCCTATAGCCCAATGGATGTGTAGACTGTCTCAACCAATTCAAAAAACACTTTAACAAAACCTACCTATTTCTTTACCTAGCCTAACATCTAAAGTTAGAAACAAAGCTAAATCATATAGAGAGATCCCTCTCTGAAGCTGGAAGGGCTAGATCCCAGCTTTAAAAGTGGTTGGATAAAGTTACCTTTGTAGATTTCTTCTGTTTCAACCTCTAGGAAATTTACCAAGTGCTAACATAATGGCGACCATATTGGGGAAGAACTAAAAATTGATAATTTCACGTTTTCTTTCCCCTAAAAAGAACGTTCAAATTTGAGAAGAAAATAATGTTTAGAGGTTGATCAAACTCTGTACATATTATTTTCAGAACCGCAAAATTAAAAATATATATATATATATATATAAAACCTAAAAGAGTTCTGGCTCCTAAGAAAGTTCACACTCGATCTCATCCAGACCCAGAACCCGCGATAGTAATAGATAACCCCGAACAGTTGCTCAGGCGAAAGACCTTAGATGCATGTTCAGTGAGTCATACTCCCCTTCATAAGTCCCTGTCCTTTTCAGGAAAACCAGTTATCTCTCAAAACCCTGATCTCGATACTTTTCCACAGCAAAGCCTAGTTAGAACACGGTCCGACAGTTTTGTGACTGGACTCGTCTTTGACCCAACTGTGTTGCAACCCCGAACCCTCGAAGTTCTGTCTCCCACAACTAAATCACAAATCACTCCTTCAGTACTATCCAGTCCCTCTTCGTCCTCGTCTTTAGTCGCTACCTCACCGACCATCCAGGTTGTCGTCCCACCTCCTCCACCCATCATGGCAGCTCGATATGCTCCTTTGGTGTTGGCTGCGCCGCTACATTCCATGCCCCAAGACTATCAAACAAGACTTCCACAGTTCGACGCAACAGGACCTTTAAACGCCCAACAACATGTTGACAAAATGAATGACTATTTTGACCTGCAAGAAGTTGATGAGGCTGACGTTCAAATGTGATTGTTTGCCCAAAGTTTGACAGGTGACGTCAAAAAATGGTTCAAAGCTTTACCTGCCGCCTTAGTCCCTGACCTTGTCGCGTTCCAAAGGAGTTTTCTTGACAGATGGGAGGTAAAGAAAAACCCTCTCCAGATATTGTCAGAATACGAGAATATAAGAAGAAATCAAGGTGAGACGGTACAAGATTACTGCATCCGTTTTAATAACCTGTACAATGCCATTCCAGCCGAAATCAAACCTCCACAGGGCCTAGCGTTGATAAAATTCCCTGATGGCTTTGATGCCGATATGTCATACCAACTAAGAGAAAGAAATTCCACCACCTTGGCTGTTGGCGAAAAGGGCACGTCAGAGGTCAGAAAGGAGAGTCACGATCAAAGAAGAACCTTCCACATCGATCACAGATTCCAAATTGGATTCTTTGACCAGAGCAGTGGAAATGATGATGGAAAGACTTACTGTGTCAGACAGAAATCCACCAAGAGAAAACCCACAGCTCCCCAGGTTCAGAACCCTAACTTTAGGAGAAACCCTCCTCAAATCAGACAGAGAGACCTTAGGGATCAAAGAGAGTAGAGGGGTCCAGATCAGCAGATCAGACCTCCTCTACAGGAAAACTATGCTGATGAAGGGGAGGAAGTGATTGAGGAATTAGAGGACACTCATATCAATCTCATGGGCATTCACGACAACGAAGCTATTTTCCTTACCCAAGAAGAGCAGGAACTCTTTCTTCTCAATCAAACAAAGGTAAGTGAAGTAGCTGAAGATGCATAACAACAGGCTTTCGAAAATGCTATTTTGGAGGTGCACCGGCAGTACAATTTGTGGAGTAAGAAGACAGAAGGAAATTCCCCGAAAAAGATGACTGAAACACAGAAGGTAGTCGAAGCCAAGAAGACCCTTGAGCCATCTGCCGAGAAGACTTCTGAGAAGACTACTGCTGAGAAGATCCCTGAGAAGAGTAAGGCCGACACTCCTGTGAAGAAAAACATCACCATTCTGAAAAGGCCATCACAGCCCGAGGTTTCACCTATTAATCCACTAAGTACTTCTGAGCAGAAGAATATGGTGGACAAACTAGAACTGATGAGCCAGGGCAGAGCTCCTACACCCTTTAGCCTGGAGGGGGAATTGGCCAAAATAAAAATTCCCATCCCACTTACAGAGTTGATGAACAGAGACGGTTATCGTTCACAGGTGATTAAAGCACTGGCCATTGAACCGGACATAGGCACGAAGGCCTTAACCATCGGATCAGTAATTCATTCAGACACTGTGAACCTTACTGATGATCATCCCGAACTTCTTTTCGGACCTGAAGTAGATGGTCGAGATGATACGGGTGAGGTCGCTCCTTTTTACATAAGTCTAAACATACACGACTTGATCTTGCATAACGCTATGCTGGATTCGGGTGCCTCCCACAATCTGATGCCTAAAGCAGTAATGGAAAAACTGGGACTGGAGGTCACCAGACCATACAAGGATTTACACTCATTCGACTCCAACAAAGTTAAATGTATTGGTTTGATCAAGGACCTCTGCATCACCTTGGTTCAGATCCCTGTGAAGAGCATGGTAATGGATGTGGTGGTTGCAGACATCCCGCCGAAGTATGGAATGTTACTATCCCGGTCTTGGGGGGCTAAGTTGAAAGGAACCTTACAGCTGGATATGTCTTATGCCACTATCCCAGTGTTTGGGCAACAGAGGAGGCTATACAGAGAAACATTGATGAAGTACATGGTCAGTAGCCAAGAAAAACCGCACAATTATCCCCTTTACTCTGCGCATTCCGATTCAGATTCGTTCATCTTGTACAATGATGGTGACACGGAAGAGCAAGATATTCAGCTGGTGGAAGACACATCTAGTCAAGATGAAGGCCAAGAAAGCATTGAGGTAGCAAAGATGAAGAACGTGATAACTGAAGAGTTACCTGCTGATTTCTGGAGTATGGATTTTGATGGAGCCGTGAGTAAAGAAGGAGTACGAGCTGGAGTCTGGCTGCACAATCACAGAAACAGGTATTCAGAAAATCATTCTTACAAATTAAATTTCCAATGTACTAACAATATTGCTGAGTATGAAGCTTTGATGCTCGATCTGAAGCTTTTGAAAAAAGTTGGTGCTAAGAAGATAATGGTAAGAGGTGATTCTGAATTGATAATCAAGCAAATCAAAGGTGAGTACGCTGCTAAACACCCACGTCTTAGAGCTTATAGGAATGCCGTTCTTGATGCCTTGAGGTGTTTTACTGAAGTTGACTTGCAGGTAATGTCGAGGGGACAGAATATTCTGGCTGATGGATTGGCTACGTCAGCAGCCACCTGTAAGATTCCTTTCCGCCCGACTCGCCCATATACTGTTGAGGTGAAGTGCAGACCGACAGTTCCCGACAATATCAGGTATTGGCAAGTGTTTGGTAATGATGACCAGATCGAAGACTTTCTGCAATGCAAAAACGATTTTGAATGTACAAATATAGATTTAGAGAATGAAGATGAAAATGTAAATAATTTTGATTTTGAAATTGATAGTGTAAATACCATAGATTCAGGAGAATTAGGCGATGACGAATTGGACGCTGGCGTTTTACAGCTGAAAAGCAATGTTTTGCCTAGAGGTCTTGTTCCTTTAGAAGACTTGTTTGACAGTAACGATGTAGCCAAAAAATAAAAAATAGAAGCCCATGGACAAGAGGTAGAAGATTGTAACATAGGGACTGAAGAGAAACCCAGGATGGTCAAATTGTCCAAATCATTACCCCCAGAACAAAAACTCAAATACATTGAGCTGTTCAAAGAATACTCAGATGTTTTTGCCTGGGGCTATGAAGATTTGAAAGCCTATGATACCAGCATCATACAACACAGGATTCCAATAAAAGAAGACCAAAAACCGTTTAGGCAGAAACTTAGGAGGATAAATCCCAAGTTGCTCCCTCTGATAGAGAAAGAAATCAAGAAAATGTACGATGCCAAGATCATAGTTCCGCTGCGTTTCTCCAAGTGGGTCGCTAATTTGGTCCCTACACGTAAGAAAACCGGGGAAATCAGACTCTGCATAGATTTCCGAAATTTGAATAAAGTATCCCTGAAGGATAATTACCCCTTGCCGAAAATGGACCACATCCTACAAAGGGTGGTCGGGTCCAGTCGGATATCTCTGTTGGATGGTTTCTCGGGCTACAACCAGGTCCTAGTTCACCCGGACGACAAAGACAAAACCGCTTTCACCACACCATGGGGCACTTTCATGTATGTGAAGATGCCTTTTGGTCTGATGAACGCAGGAGCCACGTTTTAGAGAGCAATGGATATCGCCTTCGTGGAAGAATCGGGTAAGTTTATTGTCGTCTATTTAGACGATGTGACTGTGTTTTCCCAATCTGATGATGAACACCTGGGGCACCTCAGACGAGTTTTCGAGAAATGTAGAAGGTTTGGGATTTCTTTAAATCCTAAGAAGAGTCTTTTTGGGTTAGAAGAAGGCAAACTGCTGGGACACATCATCTCCAAAGATGGAATCAAAATACACCCCAGTAGAATCGAGGCCATAAAAAAATTAGAACACCCAAGGAACCTCAAAGAACTACAGTCTTTTATCGGAAGAATTAACTTTCTACGAAGATTCATTCCCAATCTGGCAGAACTCCTCAGGAACATTACAAACATGCTTAAAAAAGACGTAAAAATAAAATGGGACTCTGAGTCCAGACAATCTTTCGAACAAGTCAAACGAGCACTCACAGAAGCCCCAGTTTTGATCAGTCCCGATTTTACTAAAGATTTCTATCTCTTTTCTTTCGCATCCGAACATAGTATAGCAGCAGTGTTACGCAGACCCCATAGCCCAATGGATGTGTAGACTGTCTCAACAAATTCAAAAAACACTTTAACAACAAAACCTACCTATTTCTTTACCTAGCCTAACATCTAAAGTTAGAAACAAAGCTAAATCATATAGAGAGATCCCTCTCTGAAGCTAGAAGGGCTAGATATCAGCTTTAAAAGTGGTTGGATAAAGTTACCTTTGTAGATTTCTTCTGTTTCAACCTCTAGGAAATTTACCAAGTGCTAACACTTTAGACATAAAGGTTAGAATGATAAGGAATTCTTCTGAATCTATTCTCTATGAGCCTTGATCATCCTGCATACCATATGCTCCTGTCTTGCTACCTAGAATCCTTGCAACTAATAAATATACACCTCTTCTTCCAATTCTGCATCAAGGAGAAAAGGCTCTTTACATCCATCTAGTAGACTTGCTAGCCAAAACGGGCTCTCATGGCCAAAGCCAGTCTAATGGTCACCGACTTTGGTATTGGGGAAAATGTCTCATAATTCGTATCTTCTTTTTGACACCAACTTTGCCATATGCTTGTTAGTTGACCTATCTACCCTATACTTTGTTTGACAATCCCATTTGTAGCAAATGAATTTCTTTCCTAGATGAAACTCCTCCAA
>JASDQU010194573.1:20677-31021 GCA_032191745.1 Picea mariana | reverse complement strand
CACAGAATATATATCATCTTACAATGGTTTTACAGTCCTGCATGAAAGCATGCAGACTCAACTACGAAAAATAGAATAAAGCTCTAATTTTGGAAAACGCAGAAAAGCTGCATTTACCGTGAGTAATTACTATTTCTAACAAAATATTCCGCGATAATTTGTACGCAGTTTGGCATTAATACGTTAAAACGCTTCATGTTAGCTAACAAGATGATCTGTGACTTTTAGTCCCTGCCCTTCGGGTTGGTAGGGAATATTATAATCCATTCTGTTCTTTCATATTAGTTTGGCACACAAATCAAAGATATTCTTTTGTCATATTAGTTTGGCACACAAATCAAAGATATTCTTTTGTTTTAAAAGAAAGTTTGAAAAGATCATACAATTAAATTTCAAAATTCATATTTAGCATTTAATCTCTGTTTCAATTTGGAGGTCTTAATTGGCCTCTTCCAGAGGTATAAGTTAAGAATACCTTAAAAAAATATCTTAATTTTAAAGCATTTTCAAAAACAACTTCTATGAGTAATTTTTCATTTTAAAGCATTTTCAAGAACAAATTCTATGAGTAATTTTTCCAAGTCAAGTAATGCTAAAACTAAGTCTAGCAATACTTTCCTCACATTAAACACTATACCTTTTTTGCAATAGTTGAAACAAAATATTCCCAAACTGAATATATTTTGACACATACTCCCTGCACCTCCTTACACCTGTTTTGCTTCATGCATAGTTATGCTAATTGTCCTCCGTGCACCTACTATGAAAACTGTCCTAGATAGATATCACTCCTTGATTAGGAGCCTCCAGTTCTAGCCATTGAGTCGAGCTCCTCAATGGAGATAATGATGTGGTTCTACCAACTGGATCCAAATTTGTTTTGGAGCTGGAGAGATTCAAGGGGCAAGGCAAGCTTCCCTAGGATTTGAAGATCTCGGGATAGTACAACATTGAAGCACTCACTTGTTGAACCTGTAGCCCTTAGCTTACGCCGTTAGCAGAAGCCCTGGAGGTTTTCTTGGCATAACAAGGAGTACTTTGAAGCGTTTCTTGAGGAGCCCCATTTCTTCAACAGTTTACAGACCAAACAATGTTTCGTTTACTCACATGTAAAGAAACAACAACAGATAATAATTTCTAAGAGATTGAGGAGGCACTTGCACTTTCACTAACCTTTGTAGGGTTTCCTTGACTTGGATGCGGTTGGTTCTGCACTAACATTTGCAACGATTCCTCTACGTGCGTGTGCACTGGCCTTCGATGAGTTTCATAGGCATCTACTTGGATCAATGCTAATTCCGCTTCTTTACTGGGAATTAGCATCCGCCTTACCGGAAGAGTGCAAGTATGTCATTCCGTTAGTTGTCAATAAAGTATGTTGCTTCGTTAGTTGTCCATCAAATACTCAATCTTGTCAATACGCAATATTTATGAAATGATTCCAATATTTTATGAGCAAAACTTCTATGAGAAACCCATTTCCTTGCACCAGTGCAGGTGCTAATCCCCATGTTTTTTCTTCATCTCATGCTCTCAAAGTGTTTGTCCAGACGGAGCATTCTAAAGCTCTCACAGTTGCATGAGGAGATAATGTTGTTGCATGTGTGCTTCGC
The DNA here is from genome assembly GCA_032191745.1 of Picea mariana. NCBI lineage: Eukaryota > Viridiplantae > Streptophyta > Pinopsida > Pinales > Pinaceae > Picea > Picea mariana. The sequence continues at coordinate 29,408 of JASDQU010194573.1, read as the reverse complement.
AAGGCTGTCTTTGCTTTCTTGAATATTTTTCCTCATCCAACTGAGCTCTTTCTCTAGATTCTTCAATCTGAAGCTCGTGGCTTCAAACTCTATTTTCATGGCTGCTGCTTGACAGAATGTTGCGTTTCTCTTTAGGAGAAGTCCCAAAGGTAACGCGTCTTCGTAATATTCTGCTCTCGGCTTCAGCTCCTCAGAAAATCATGGCGACTTGAAACATTGTTGAATCTGCAATCAAATATGGTACTAGTGTTGTTGCTAGATCGAAGGACTTGTCATGTATGCAGCTCTTGGACAAACAAGGCTTAGACTATCAATCATAATGGCATTAATTCATTCTAAACAACATGAATGCAAGGTGTCTTTAGCTGCGCCAACGAATCAAGTTGTCTACTATACCAAGCATGCAACATGTAAAACCTACAAGGCACCAGGAGTAACAGATGTCAACCATAGTGACACATTATGTTGAATTGTGCAGGCGGACACAACCACCAACTCAAATGCCATTGTCTAGTGATATATTATTCACTTTAAGATCCTAATTTTCATCATGTAAAATTACAAGTTATTCATGCAATTAAAAAAAATCTATAAGAAAATAATAATAAATGCAAATTCTATTTAAAATAATATTGAAATAATATTTTATTTAATTTAAAACTATGCTCATTTCCAAACTATCCTAGTTACTAATTGAATTCTAAAACTAAATTAGAATAACTTTAAAAGACAACAAACATTCAATTAGAATTCTTTGTAGATCCAAAAATCCAGTGTCTGCCCTCTGGAAGTACTCTACTAAAATAATAATAAATACAAATTCTTTTAAAATAATATTGCAATAATATTTTATTTAATTTGAAACTATGCTCATTTCCAAACTATCCTAGTTGCTAATTGAAATCTAAAACTAAATTACTATAACTTTAAAAGAAAACAAATATTCAATTAGAATTCTCTGTAAATTCACAAATCTAACCAGGCGTCTGCCCTCTCGAAGTAGTCTAGCTCCGACGGCAGGAAGAAGACCAGCATACAATCCCTCAAAATATAAAAAATAAAAATTTCATTGAATAGCGCTGGCGACCGATAACGACCAACTGAGGCCTCCCAATAATCCAATGAGATCAACTTTACTCATCTCTGTTATCGTTTGGACCCTGTTCTACTAGCCCTCTGCCATAACTACCTCATTTGGAGTGTCCTTAATTTATTGTAACTTGGTTGATGGACGTACTAGCACATGCAGCCAGTGGAGCAACACGCCCTTTCTGCCTTCTTGGCAGGGACTTGTTGCTCCAACTCGTCCTTGTTTCACTTGTTTATCAATTTTTTTCATTATATGTTATTCTTTATATTTTTTTTTAGTTAAAAATGGTGGAACCTACTATATTAAATTATTGAAGAAACTTTGACAAAATATACAGTGATATAGGTCTGAGTCACCAAAAATGTTGCCGATTACCGGAAACCAGCATAGTTTGGAGAGCATGTAATAGTAGTATCATAAAACAAGAAACAAAATAGCATCTGTCTTGCCCGGAGGAAACCAAGACATATGGCTATAGTCCAAATGGACATATAACAGTAACATGATAAAACTAAGAACCAGGAAAGTATAAAAGACCTAGATACCCGGTGACTTGTCGCCCTTGCTTGTTTTCCATGTGGACCTAGCCGAGATGGCAAATGCCTGCGCGCAGAGAGGGCACTTCCGCTTAGCTGGAAAATTGTAGTACGCGTCAAGGAGAAGGTCTAGANCCATAAGAAGGGCTCTATGCTCCAGGTCTGCCATGTGGCATCGGAGTTCGAACACCAGAGCCAGATGCTTTGCACGGAGGAGAGAGCCATGCAAACCATCACCCACGTCGTTGAGGGATACATCCTTCAATTCCACGGTCGCTCCAATTCCAGCGTCAAGCTCCATCAGCTCTGCACCATCCACTTCTTCCTTCCTCGCCGAGCGATTGTTGTCCGCGTTCACTTCTTCTCTGGTTGCATCCCGCGTTTCTTCCTTGAACGTTGCCTGCATATCATGGCTGGTGGGGATGTAGTCACCCGGCCAGGGAATTTCTTCAACAATGCACCCGGGGATATCATCTGCCAAAGCGATTTTTGGGCCACTTTCATCCCGGTGTGTCACCTCCATGGCTTGGGGCAAATGGGGTGGTCGTCAGGTCCTCCATGAATAGAGCTTCTTCCACGTAACAGGTGGGAAACGCATCCTCAACACCATCCTCCTGCCTGTCTCCCAGCTTAATTGTCGTGGCATCGCTGCTGCGTCTGGCTCCTGTCTCCGCAATGATGGCGTGCAGCGCTAATTTCTCAGCTCGAGCCTTCTTTTGGAGAATGGAGGTCGCCATCGCCAGAGCACGCTCCAACTTTTCTTTCCTTTGCCGCTGCGCCTTGTGGGTGTATCAAGCCGAGCCACGGCGAGACCTACCCTGCTTTCTGGCCATAATTGTCGGGGAATAGATGACTATACAGAGGGGTTGCAGCGAGAAGGGAGTAAACCGGGATGAGAAGGATGCCGGGTTGCGCCAGAGCTCCAAGATGAAGAGGAGAGTCGGAGCAAGAGAAGACCCACTCTGTCCAGGCACATGAAAAAGCAAAATGCCAGGAATTTCCTCATCGAAATGCAGCGAGATGGGAGTGAGCCAGGACGAGAGGGATACAGGACTGTACCAAAGCTCCCATACAAAGAGGAGAGCCGAAGCAGGAACAGACCTGCTCTGTCCAGGCACATGAAAAAACAAATTACCAGAAGCCGAAGTCACCTGACCCTTCTTAAACCCTGTCATGCTGAGTGCGCTATGAGCGAGAGTGATCACGCGAGGGAGGTGTCCCTCCATCGTATAACTGTTGTTATGGCCGTCCACCATCGTAAATGCAGGCTTGTGGGTGGCGACCATCGACATTTATACCATGGATTAATGCGAAGCCCAGTATCAATGGAGTGTCACATGTCACCCCATCCGAGGCATGTTATTCTTTCTATTTAGAAAAGCAAACAAATTCTTTTATTTACCCAGTCTCAAGCTACAGAGGGGCCATATCTACAATAACAGACAATTTCATTCATTTACGAGGCCCTGGGTTTGCTAATTTTATACACGTGAAATATAACTCTGAAGTGCTATCCATGTTGAACTCCCATGGCGTGTGTGTTATTTTTACCTGCGAATAAAAAACACTAAGGATGGAGTATTTATTTTTATTTGTAAACTAAAAAATAAACAGAAGTATTTATGTAATTAGAAGAAAAGTATTTATGTGTTATAAACAATTTCTACATCCATATTAGACCTTTGATGGATGTTGTTTTAATTTTTATTTTTATTTTCATTCATAAATAACAGAACACAGGAAAATATTTATATAATAAAAAAAATTTAAAATATAAGATAATTTGATTCTTACAAAAACATGTAAAAAGAATATTGTGTATATTTTTATTTTTATTTTCATTCATAAATAACAGAACACAAGAAAATATTTATATAATAAAAAAAATTTAAAATATAAGATAATTTGATTCTTACAAAAACATGTAAAAAGAATATTGTGTATTGAATTTTTTTTTTCCAGTTTTGAAATGATCTTTATTATGATTAGTGAAACACATTTAAATTTATTAAGTTGAAGTATTCTCTTAGAATTTTTTTTTAAATATTTTTAATTGACAATTTATATAATAATAATAATAATAACAAACTATTTTTCAAGTTATTAGCTATTTGTCTTGTATATAATTGGTCAAGACCATTTTCAAGTGGTGGCTTGTAGTGTGCTTTGAAAAACTTTTCTTTGGGTTTTAGGTATCTTTTAAAGTACTGATATAATTTACTTGAAGTTGGGAATTCAAGTAGATGGATTTAAAACATGTTGACACAACTTTGTGGATAGAAGGTGGTAAAAACAATAGACATATGCGTGGTTTCTTGTTTTATTATTAATATTTAATAGACTTTAAATTGATTATCTTTTTATTTATATATATTAATTTATTTATAATTTTTTTTTATATTTTTTAATATTTTATTTACTTATTTATTATTATTTTTTAGTTTAAATTATTTTTTATTTAAATAGAATTTTTATCATAATTAAAAGGTTGTGACAAGTTATTACGTCGAAAGACATATATCTATTGGAAATACTTTTTAACATTTACCTAATCATATTAAGAAATTACTATACCATCATATGATTGTCATGTTTAACTAATTAACCTTTGGAATTACCACATTTATGATTAACAGATTTCCTCAACTCTATGTGTGTTTCAATCCGTACATTTCAATTCACCAAAGTGCTGTCCATCCAGATAACTTTCGACCTTCACCAACCGCAACACCAACCACTTTGCGATTATGCTAGTATATTATTGATTTAAAAGATCTTTCACAAATTTAACTAGTTATTTAAAAAAGTTTATAATTAATTAAAAAGTACATATTTCATGTTAGCTTGCATGTAGCTAGCTTCACAAAAACACTTAACAAAGGTATAAAAGGTATAACATAGAAATAACACCTAACAAACCTATAACATAGAAATACATAAAGTTAACGACAAACCTACATAAAGTTAACAATGAACATGAAAACCGTCGACCTCTTCATGTCCATTATAAGTGTGCATGGACCTATGCTTCTCAATTTCCATTTGGTCTCTGAGCGAGTGGGCTGTCTCCTCCTTGAGATCGACTTAAGGTGAATTCTCTAAATCCCTATTGTTTGATTTTATAGATAAAGATTCATTGTGAAGATTAAGTGTGAAGTTATAAATCATGAGTGTGAAGTTATAAATCATGTTACACTCTACTTTAGGATGTTAGTGATTTTTCTCTGCTCGACTAATAGATTCATAGCATTTGGTTGATCAGTGATGCATAGGTGACCTTGAAAGACACCGAAAGTAGTGTTCTTATATGGGAGTGAATGAAGTTCTTATGTCTTCTTAAAATTCTTTGAAACTCTTCCACATCCCCATTATCTTTCTTTGAAACTCTTCCACATCCCTATTATCCATGTTGACCAAATGTTCATAATGAAGCTAATGAAGAGAGGCAAAACTAACACTTAATTTATGTCTAAAAAAATACAGGGAATAATACCATAACATTTGTGAACCTATAAGTGGAAACTTAGAATATCAACAAGGAAAATCTTGCAATTAGAAATCAAAGTCGTTGACCTAGAAACTAATGAAGGTAATAAAATATCATCGCTAAAACCAAGTTCAAGAACTTCTCCTATGGTAATTTTAACCCAACCTTTGTTATAATTCCAAGTCTTATCATACCACCAATTGTCATTAAAGTTTTTTGTAGGGCATGTACTAAGAGAAGGACTAGTAAGAATAATATTGAAACCAATGTAAGACCAACAACTAAAAAATTAATACTTCTAAAGAATGACCAAGATTTTCCCAATGCCCAACTTCATTCAACCTCTATCAATTTGCAAACATTCCAAATTAAAACACAAATACCAACACATAGATTTTAGGTTTCGATCAACTCCCATTCATTCCTAGTTTTCTCAGAAGAACTAAAGAAGAAAGGATAACAACAAATAAAATACCAATATAAAGGTGAACCCAAAGACCAAAAAAAATAACTCCAAAAGATAGAGGCCAATATTTCCCCAACACCCTCTCTCTAAACTTGGATACCATTATATTATAAACATTCCAAATGAGAATGAAAATGCCAACAATTCACCCAAGATTTAGAAAATTATTCAGCAGATGGCAAAGTACACCTATATATTATCCAAGTTTGTACCCAAATCCAAACCTCCACCAAGGCATTATCCCACAAGTCTTATACAACCACCAACCAAGCATTAAATATCCATAAACATGGATACCATTCACATGCTACAAGAACTATTATGTCTTCTATTCACCCATCCAAATGCCACTATGATGTGTAGTAAAAATTTGGATCGTGAAAGAGATTCACTCACTTAACAATAATACTTAGGGGATAGGCATGGACTCATACCCTCCAGTTTTCCACAAGATTCCAAGACTTAAATCATTGGTTCGTTTAGCCCATTGATGACATTCTTCATTTAACCCTCCTTTGATGTGATAATAGGATACTTTGGAGAAAGATCTTGCTTCCTACTTGATTTGAGACATGACATTTTTATTTAGTATATTTCCCTCTATAATGGATTTTCCAATTATGATCTTGAATCTTCGAAAATATAGAGAACTCTTGCATTTGCTTCTTTTGATTATAATATGACCACACAAAAAATGATAAGACTAACGTTCCCCGCCCCTTCCTCATTCATTTCCACTCTATTTTCAAGTTTTTTTTAAAATAGAAAATAGGTTTTTTTACAAATTCTTTAAAATATTTTTTTTTATATTAAATACAAAATAATTTAATCATTTTGGTTCAAATTTAATATGAATGTTGTTTGTATTAATGAATTTTAAAAATAGCAAATAAGTTTTTTTACAAATGTTTTAAAATATTATTTTTAATATATTAAATATAAAATAATTCAATCATTTTGGTTCAAATTTAGCATGAATGTTGTTTGTATTAATGAAATTAAAAATATAAATAGTTAAGATTTCACATACTATGTTCTAAAATGTTCTAAATTTTAAATATTTTGACTTGAACTTTCATGAATATAACAAATCTATTAAATTTTAATAAAACTAAAAGTATAACAAACATATGAATATTTTGATTTGCACTTTCCGAATATAGAAACATAATAAATATATTAAATTTTGATAAAACTAAAAATATAACAAATATAAGGAATTTTAATTTATATAGAAATGTAAAAATGTTCTTATTTTCTAGTTTTATTCAAGTTATATATTAAAATATCATGATTGTGGAAACTAAACTGAATTTGCAAGACTTATATTTATTTCATGTTAATAAATAATATGATGATGATGGTGGTGAATAGAAAAGTTGTCCTTAAGAATCTTTACTAAGGTTCAACATGCCACATAGGCATGTTGGAAGAAATGGGTATATGTTCTTAAGAACATGTGTGTTTCTAAGAACACGTGCAACTCTATGTTTTTTAAGGGATCACGGGGCCATTTGTGCCTATTTGTAAAGATCACACCTTGTGTTTTTCTCAGAGGAGGAGAAAAGAAGCAAGCAAAGACAATATCTTATCACCTTGTCCAAATTAAGCCAAGTATGCTTGATTTATCTTATTTTCTTCTTATTTTAGTAATTTTTACTTTTATTCAATTAATTTAATATATTTTAAAAGAATCTAAAGTATAAAAATGTCTAATATTATAGAAAAATATCATCTAAAAAATTCACATAGAGTTACCTCTTACATTGCTTAATAGTTCTCCTTTAATAATAACTATAGATAATTTACAAGAAATGTGATTATTTTATTATTTTTTTAATTTCTTAAAATATGTATTGAATTTTTTTGTAATTTTCTATTTTAATTAAAAAATCAATGTAATTTATATGTCATGCCTTATTAAATTGCAATAGATATTATAAAATGGAACCCGAAGACAATGAAAATTGCACACACGAAAACCAAGGAGAGGAAAACCCCAATCCACCACAACCACCAAACATAAACACATAGATTGATGAGGGGTTGGCCACATTGAGATCACTTGTGCATGAATTAAGGGGCACAAGGGAACCTAGTGGATTGTCCTTGTCCACTTCATTGGACGCCATTGTATCGTCCATTGCAAGTTCCCAAGCGAAATTAATTACTATTTCTTCATACAGGTCTAGGATGTTTGAGTTCTATAGGACTTGAATCAATAGAAACCAAGTTAGATACTTGTGTTTTTTTAAAAACGAGTTGATTTCTCTTTTTATTGATCCTCGAAATAGATAACAACCACCTATCAACAAGAAACACATTTGTATGGACCAGTGCATCCACCCACAATTTCTTGAAAACTGGATGGATGGGTGGTTCATGGTATTTCCAGGGGTGGGTTGAGGGTCCGCACAGGACCAAGAGTGTGCTAGGCGTGATCCCATGTTAGGACATTGTCCCCCCAGGAAAAGGCCTAACCCCCTTGCCCAATATCCTTCCATTGTAGAGGAATTACATTAGGCACAATTAGCTCTATTAGCCTTGACTCGGAGTCTAGTGAAACATGGTAGTTTTGTTGCACTATCTCATTAGCAGGTTCCTGGTGGTGAAATTGACAAAGGGGTTGGACCTTCAATCCCTAGAGAATATTGTAGTGAGGATAGGGAACATGGACAGATCAGTCGTTCATGTGAATCTCAAAGATTCTCGAGTTACGAGAAGACTTGCTATGGGCTTATGGAGGCCAGTGGACACCAGATATTCATGGAGGAGGTTAGTATATTAACCATCTCTATGTTCTTCATTGTTATATATTTATATACTCTTATATGTTTTTATTTAGATATTTTATTGTATGATGTTTTGCATTTTATACGCTCATATAACATACCCTATATGTTGATAGATGCATCGGTCTTTTTCTCTGCGACTAATGCAGTAGTAGAGGAAGCCTGCTCATTCGGTGTAGTGCATACAAAAGTATGTGTCACATTTGATAAATTCAGCATAGTGATTTCTTTATTGTTTTGCATCCTCAAATTTATAATGATGATGATGATGATGATGATTAACGTCCACTAAGACCTAATTGGTCTATCGTACCTTAAGAGGGTAAGTGATTACTTGTGATTCTTTAGAATTTTGTTTCT
>JASDQU010194571.1:6718-19741 GCA_032191745.1 Picea mariana | reverse complement strand
TTAGACTTATTCTTGGATTCCGACAAAGCAATGACTAGTCCGGACAAACCCTGGGATGATCTCCATCACAGATCATACTTCCTCCCAGAGTTAAGCAGAATCGAAGTTGGAGAATTCACCTTGACTATGACTGGAGATAGGTCTTGTCCTGTTAATCCCTTAGCTACACGTGAGGTTTATGCCGAGGGTAATATGGCAACTATCACTGAAACCATACCGATTAATATCTCCAGAACCTCTGACATCGTGGAAAATGTTTTCGTTGAAGCTGACTGTTCCCCTGGAGAGATTCAAATCTACACAGATCTATTTAAATAATTCTGTGACATTTTTGCCTGGTCTTACGAGGAAATTCCAGGCATCGATCCAAAAATAGTCGAACATGAAATCAAAACTTATCTGGATGCCAAGCCTATTCGGCAGAAGCTTCATCCAGTTAATCCTAGGAAAGCAGCAGCCATTAAGGTTGAAGTTGAGAAACTACTAAAAGCCGGTTTTATCTATCCTATCCATTTGACCCAATGGGTGTCAAATCTTGTGCCGGTCAATAAGAAACAGGGCATGATTCGTCTATGTACTGACTTCCGTGATTTGAACAAGGCCTGTCCAAAAGATAATTTTCCCACACCATTCATCGACCAGATAATTGATGAATGTGTAGGTTGCAAGGCCTTCTCTTTCATGGATAGTTTTTTGGGATATAATCAAATACAAATCAAACCCGAAGACCAGCACAAAACGACATTCATTTGTCCATGGGGTACATTCACATAATGTAAGATTCCCTTTGGTCTCAAAAATGATGGAGCGACCTTTCAACGGGCCATGTATTTTTCTTTCCATGATCTCAAGCATATAGTCGAGGCCTATTTAGATGATTTATCATCTTGATCTCACAAGAGAATGGATCATCCCACACACCTCCAAATTATCTTTGAGCGATGTCGCTACTTCCGGATTCACTTGAATCCAAATAAGTGCATCTTTTGCGTAACATCAAGATGTTTGTTAGGTTTCATAGTATCAACAATAGGGATCATGGTCGATCCTCTCAAGGTTGAGGCAATAGTTCAGTTGCCTCCCCCACGCACAATCCTTCAAGTTCAGAGTCTATAGGGAAAGGCGAATTTTTTAAGGCGTTTCATTGCCAACTATGTTGAGATCACAAAGGGCCTTATGTGCTTATTGAAGAAAGACATTCCTTTTTATTGGGACAATGTTGTTCAATGTTCTTTCGAAGCATTGAAACATGCCCTCACAACTGCCCCTCTGCTTCGGCCACCCAACTATAACAAAGATTTATTATTATACTTGGCTACCGCAGAGTCCACCATCGGCATGGTCTTAGTTCAGGAAGATGATTTGTTCTCAGAATATGTGATCTATTACCTGAGCCGAGACCTAGTCCGATCGGAACTCAATTATTCTCATATCGAAAAACTTGCGTTGGCAGCAGTCCATGTTGTTCAACGGTTCCGTCATTATGTTCTGTTTCGCAAGACCACCGTCATTGACGTTGTGAATCTATTTCAATACATGTTGACACAACGGGTAATAGGCGGAGAGATCAGTAGATGGATAGTGGTCCTCCAGAAATTTGACTTAGATTTCGTTTCAGCTAAATCCAAAAAGTCACTAGTCTTCGTAGAAGTTATTTCATAACTTCCGGTTGAGTCAAGTGATGTTGTGCCCGAAGAGTCGCCTATCATGGGAGATATGTTTTTGATCACATCTTCGGATCCCTGGTACGGAGATATACTTATCTATCTCTAGACTTTGAAGTGCCCCACCTCTGCTTCTCGTGATGAGCGTCACTGTATACGCCATCAGGCCAAGAATTATCTCATACTCGATGATACGTTGTATCGAAGAGGTGTAGAATGCATCCTGCACCGATACCTCACTCACGAAGAAGCAATTATCGTTCTTAATGATTGCCATACCGAAGCATGTGGCAGTCATTTTTCTGGGTTGGCAACAACCCAAAATATTTTACGAGTAGGTTACTTCTGGTTGACACTAATCAAATATTGTATCGAATCGGTCAAGAAGTGCCACCCATGTCAGATCTTCTCTTGGAAGATGATGGCACATCCTGCTCCCATGTTTCCTATCATCACAGTTGGTCCCTTCACCAAGTGGGGGATTGATTACACTACATGCAACCCTCCTTCAGCAAGGGGGCACCATTATATCATTGTAGCCGTAGACTACTTCACGAAGTGGGTCGAAGCTATGCCAACATTTAAAGATGATGGAGAGACTGTAGCTCTCTTTTTATTCAACCAGATAATAGCAAGGTTCAGCGTCCCAAGAGAGATTGTCACTGACCATGGCAGTCACTTTTAGAACCAAATGATGACCGAATTAACATAAAAGCTTGGATTGCGGCAAGAAAATTCGTCACCCTACTATCCCCAAGAAAATGGTTAGGTGGAAGCTGTAAATAAATCTCTTAAGACCATCCTATAGCGAACGATCAACTCAGCCAAGTCAAATTGGCATTTGATGTTATACTCGACATTATGGGCTTACCAAACGTCTATTAAGACTGCAACCAGTTTCTCACCTTTTCAACTCATTTACGGGATGGAAGCAGTCTTGCCTATCGAATGTCATATCCCATCCCTAAAGTTGGCAGTACAATTATTTCCAAACACTTCTCCACTTGAAGAACGATTATTATACCTTGAGCGGCTCAATGAGCAGCGTCGTGATGTGGCCCTGGCCAACGAGGCTCACAAACATAAAGTCAAGTGTCAGTATGATCAGTCTGTTCGTCCTTGGATTTTCTCTGAAGGTAACCTTGTCCTAGTCTATGACCAAGATAAGGACCCCCTGGGGGCAGGAAAATTCAAACCCATGTGGTTCGGACCTTTCATCATAAAAGAGGTTCTTAAAAAGGGCACTTATCTTCTAGTCGACTTTGAGGGAAATGCTTTGGTGGAGCCTAGAAATGGGCTCTACCTCAAGAAGTATTACTCATAGGTAGGTCACCTTGGGTAACTTTTTGTAACATATGTATAGTCTTTGTACTATTACTTTCTAGTTTCTTTTAGTATTATGGACATGTCATTTTTGATGTTATCTTTTGTCACTGTGGCAGATGTCAAGTGAATCAGAGGTGTTCATTGGGTATGCAGACGGTGCTAGTCGGCACACTCGGAGGCTTACCTCCGTAGCTTGGGTAAATTTTACACCTCGAGGCCAGTTATTATCTTTCGGACGTATATGCTTAGGTGACACCACAAACAATGTCACCGAGTACAATGCAGTTATTGAGTTGCTTTGTGACGCCCTGTCATTTGGTATCTCTCATCTCCGAGTCTATTTAGACGCTCAGCTGGTTGTGTCTCAGTTAAATAGAGTCTACCGTGTTCATGATCCAACTTTACACCGACGATTCCTTAGGGTACGTCTCTTAGAATGAATCTTTGATTATATTACATATTTTCATGTTCCTAGGAGATTAAACCAAGTTACAAATACTCTAGCTAATCAAATTTTAGACTGGCATCTCGCACACATATAAAAAGACATACACATAAACATGTAAATACATTTTTAAAAGAAAATATGATCCATAAGACACAAAAAGACATAAAAATCCATATATAATATCATAATCATTAGAGTACATAGGTGGACGCAAGCAACTCAAAAATATGACCAGTAACGAGTCATGGGGCTTATGCCCTCAAAAAATATATACAAGTAGTGCTCTTGGCATGTGAAAAGTGTAGACTAACTAAGGTCAAGGCATGTGGGCCCTGTTGTAATGATCAACAGCATTTTCCAAACGCTGAAATAGTCGGACCCACGTCTATGGTGCCCCCACTACATGAGGCTGCATAGATGGTGGAAGATCCTCAATCTCTGCCATAGGGATTGTGTGGGTGAGTGAGGTAAAGTTTCACTCAACTCGTCTCAAAACCCTCTCAGCCTCACCGGCTGGAAGCTCTCCTACTGTTGTTGGTCCCCCTACGACGACAGGTGCGGCCCCTGGCCAAGGATGACGCTTGTTCCTCGCATAATCTGCAGGTCGCACTAGTCCCACATATGCACATAATAGACATATATCTATCAAATACTCTGGTATATAAAAAAAATGATATATAAAAAACAACATAAAAATTACATATGTTTCACAAAAAAAAACGATGCAAACTTACCCATCTCTCCTCGCTCCTCTCCAGGAGGTACCGGTATCTCAAGATCTCTCGAGAAATCAATCCCATCATAAGGGTAATCCTCTATGACTGGGATATGTCGTGACAACCAAGAAAAGAAGTCGTCATCAAAGGACTCATTTGTCCTTCCACCACCCTGCCGTGGCAGTAACACTGCCCATCTGCAAACCACAGGAAGAGAGGCCTGATGTCCTCGTACCACCACTCTAGGACTGAAACTGGGAACTCTTTCAAAGAAGAAAGAGCACATAATCGTCCCGAACCCAAAGTTCCTATGCGTCCACAACCGACAATCTTTCAACTCCTCTTCATACAATCTAGCAGTGTAGTGCTCCAGTCAAATATCTGTGCATTTAAGCACTAGACTGCATAGTTCATCTGTGCATGGGACGCCTGATGTAGAGCTGTAGAACCAGTCATCCGCCCAATAAGAAACACAATCACCTGCAGTGATGAATCGGTGATCTTGCTTATTAGCACCTGAGAGCTCGATCAATCTGTACCAACCTCACAATAAAGTCCTATCAATTCTGATATGTTATGAGGCCCCGAAGGAAATGTCTGGAAATTGAATGGTTCCCCTCTCTTAGAGAGGCCAGTAAAAAATATATGTCCTCTGTAGTAGGCACCAGTGACTGCCCCTCTAACATAAAGGCCTCTACGTCGAGATGCCAATAATCAACCAAGGCATTTAATAGCCTAGGTTGTGCTCGCATAAAAGGACATAGGAAGAACTTGAGCAACCCACATTGCATTAAGGCAGCAACCGCATTGGGGTCTTCCTCGACCAACTCACTAATCTCCTCATGCTCTCTTTCCCTCCAGTGAACATACATCCTGCAAAAAACCAAGTTCAGGAGGGTTAACCCTTGCTTTTTTAAAATCTTCTTTCATTAAATAAAGGGTCCACGCGGGCTGTAATGATGACAGTCGTGTGTACACGCATGCAGTTTTTCCTCTGCCCGAGTGTACATGTGGCCTGTCAAAAGATAGCTCGCATGGACCTAGGGTCGACGCCCCCCCAAAACTTGAAACCAAAAGCATAAATAAGATTTGTATTGCAAGAGGAGAGAGTTTATACTTACTTGGTCCAAGAAGATGGTTGTTTCGTCCACCGAAGCTCCCAGAATCAATTCTTTTCACAAAGGGGCAATTTTGGTTTTTAGTCAATTTCTAAATTAACAATGGTAATAATGAGCTGCCAACTTCTATTTATAGAGGTTTTTGGCCCCTTTTTTCAATTTTCGGACCCTTTTGTCATTTTTTCTAAACTGAAAATCATTTAAGATGGTTCGGGAGTTTTCTTTGGATGATCAAGGGAGGTATTCCTTTGGGTATTTGGAATTTTTTTTGAGATTTGGGCATTTGGACGATCCTTTGTTAAAAAGTCATTTTTTCCTAGCTCGTTGCATTTAAGTCAGGATTCCAACCCCACTTTCTGCATATAGTTGCCTTTTCCGCTTTTCCATAGGATCAATCCCACCGAGTTGTGACACGAAACCCTCATTACTGCTTTAGAAGTGTCGTAATTTGATGGTAGAGCCTACCATAACATGGATTCCCTAGGTAGATCCTGGTTGCATGATGGTGTCCATGTTGCCACTAATGACTATAGGCTCGAGAGTCCTCCATAATTTTTTCTTGATTAGGAGTTTGAGCCTCATTTGCATGATTCCTTTTCACTCTTGACCTCATCCTCGGGACTCCCCACAAACATAACGGGTCTTCTTTTAAGCCATTTTCAGACCCTCTAAACATGAAAAGATTGTCGAATGATCTTGTGTCCTTTCATGCTCGTTAAACTGAAATTTGAAGTCACATCTATCCAGCGGTAGTTTACCCCTTTTTCGGTCCGGATAGTCAACTGTACGAACAAAGGTATACTCTAAGGAACTTCAGTTCTCTAGAAGAGTACCCTCAGGTGTCATTTTAACCCTTTTTCGGGCCTAAGGGACTAAATGTACGAAAAAGGAACCCCCATGGAGTCCATAGTTAAGCTCTTTTCAGACTCCCTAAAATTGAAAAGATCGTCGAGTGACCTTATTCTTTCACACTCGTTAAAATGGTCCAGAAGAACATCCTTGACGGAGTCCATAGTTAAGCTTTTTTCAGACTCCTTAAAAATGAAAAAATGGTCGAGTGATATTGTCTTTATCACACTCGTTAAAATGGTTTTGAATAGACGTCTTTTCGGTGCTAATTTACCCCTTTTTCGAACCGACTAGACTACCTTCGAAAAAGGTACCCCAGTGGAGTCTCCTTTTACGTTTTTCAGACTCTATAAATATGAAAAACCGCCGAGCTTACCTTCTCTGGGCTCGTTAAACTTACATCGAAGGACATTACCATTGTGTGTTTTGTTAACCGCGTTTGCATACCTGCGTCTTTGGTCTAATGCCGGCTCCATGTTGCTCTCAACTGAACCATCTGAAGCATGCCTTATACGCAATCCCTGTAGCACTTTTCCTCTGCGTATTGACACCTTTGGTCCCAGGAGGGATTTTTCCCGAGTGTCCTTTCTTTGAACATCAGTCTTTTCCTTGCACCTCTAACTTGTATGTTTGTGACACTCATTCCTCCTTTGTAACGTAACATTATTTTATTCTTTTTCCAAAATTATTGAAAAAGACAAAAAATTCAAATATACCCCAAAAAGAGGAAGGGAAAAGTATTTTCTTTATTGGTAGCATAATGAGTCGCCCTTGGATAAGGAACATATGTTTGTTTGTTCGTCAAACCCTGGGATGTAATATGACCTTATGAAGTTGTTCCCACTACATTGAGTTGTGTCCTCCTCCATTTGGTTATTCTTCCAAAAATATGGAGAGTTTGCATTTCCTCCTGCCTCGTAAACTTATGTTAATGCCATGCTGCCCGAGTCCCATCATTTGTCGTTCTATTGTCCAAGGGAATTTTTTACCAGGCCTAAGTCGGCCCCTCTGCAGTTTGTCTCTTGCCCTCATGCCCAACCATCCCAAAAGTCCAATCAAGTCTTTGTTCGAAATCAATGAAGGCTTCAGTTTGATAATTAAGATTCTCTAGTCCATAACCAATGAGTCGTCGAAGACCTCTGGGTAGTGAATTTGTACTCTCATATTGCACTCCTACCCAATTTTTGGAGATTTTGAATTTGTTTCTCGAGCTCTCCAGCCATCAGGCCTTATCAGCTTCTAGAAGATGGATACTCTACATGTATATCTTTTTGATTTCGAGATGTAGCTCCACTGTGTATTGCTCACAACTACACTTTATATAGTTATATGACATGGATCTACAGTGTATTTGATTGGTAGCCATGATTTTATTTCATCCCGAGCATGGGTATGCCCACCTCAGTGAGACAATTATTATTTTGCAGACAACACCTCTCGATTTCTGGTCCCTGAGCTCACTTGTTCAGAATGTTGGTGAAGATTGTTAATGTATTTCAGCCATCATATGCTCTTTTGACCTCACACATTAGGGGGCATCTGTTATAACCCTAATTTGCACCAGACATGCTTACTTGGCATCAAGCCATCTCAGATTCCTTCTTTGCCAAAACACTGTTGAACAACTCTTCTTAAAAACCCCTTTTATAAAGGCCCATGTGCCCTACTCCATTACTGCACATGTGTACATGCTAGCTGACCCAAGACAGCCCGTGTGTACCTACAAAAGCATGGAAAAAGGAAAGTTGCTAACGAAACACACAACTTTGGGTAAGTTAAATAAACCTTTCGTCCATGCATGGCCGGTCACTCGACCAAATACCTAGCTTCTTCTAGCCTATAAAAGAAGGGTTAGGGGTCCCATTTGAAATGAGGAGAATCATAGTAAAGAAACTATACCCAATTGAGAATTCCCTTTGTCCCAACCTTTAGCCATCCTTGTGCAAAGAGAAGTATAAAGAAAAGCAGTTGGAAGACAGTGGAAGAAGAGCCCAGGACCAGGATCGAGGAGAAATAGTCGACTTTATCATTGTAAGGTATCATTGTGAAGTTAATAAAATAATTAATTTTCTCGTCCCGCCATATGAGATTGTCATTATTGGAATATTGATTGTATGATTGATTAAATCTCTAACCCGTTAGTTCATAGATCAAATGCATATGGAGTTATTTATTTGTCTTTAGTGAATGCAGGTCAGCATTGGGAGGAGAGTTGTAGTCAAAGAACGACCAAGCGCAAAAAGGGATCGACATCAAACACGAAGAATAAGGTACGTCAACTTAATCTCTTGAGCCTTGTATTTACATATGAGTAATGGAGGTCTATGCATGGGATGATGGTAAAAACTAAGAATCTTTAGGTCATTTCTGTTAGAAAAATAGGACCGTGGAGTAATAAAATAAAACAAATGCGGAAAAAAAACACATAAGATACACAATACAAGAGAGACACGGATTTGCATGGTTCACCCAGTGTGGGCTACATCCACCAGAGAAATTGCCAGGTCCTTCCTTTATTATTATCCAACAAATGAAGGGATGCAACCTACAACAAAACCCACTGTAACTTCCTCTTTTTTCTCTCACAGTCTCCTCTCTCAGAATACAATATTCGCCATCAATCATAGCCGCAATACATTTCCCTCATAAAAGAGGGTTTCCTTATAGGGCAAAAACCCCTAACATAATCTCTACCATTAGATCTGCGACCTTATAATGAATGGTCCAGATTTACAATGAAATTACAATATACATTTATAAGGCAATTTTTCCTTCGGGGGCTTCACCCTCGAACCCCCGCTGGGGGCCCGCTTGCCCCCAGACCCCCCAGCCGGGGGGGTATCCCCCCCGGACCCCGCAGAGGGGGTACCCCCCCTCTACACTCCCCTGTGTGGAAGAGTGTACATACTTATGGGGTGTAAATAATTCATGGGGTATAAACACGACTGAAAGTAAAATACCTCTAAATCAGGAAGATAATCAGTGTCCACAACCAACAATTTTTGCATGCATGATAAAACCCTTAGTGCTAGTCTTTCGGAGGGATTTCCCACCCACAACAATATGAGGATGAGCCATAATATGCACATAGTATCCCTCTTCAGAGATGGATTGATCAGTCTTGTGGTTACACCTTTAGGAAGCATGATCAGACTAATGATTTCTCTTTCCAGTAGGACTTCCTCCCTCCCACCCATCTCTCTTCATTTTATTTCATGATTGATTATATATCTATTTATGCTCATGATCATTACGTGTTTGACTTATCGTTATTGTTTTACATAATTAAGCACATGGGTAAATAATTTAATGAGATACTCAACTGATTGCATTGGTTGTATGACTTCACCTGACATCACCTATCGCTTGGTATTCAGGGCCCTAAGGCCCTAGGTAAGTAGGCAGGTCATATTTCTTTCCTTACATTTTCATATTGATTGCTCATGTTAGTTTAGATGCATTTCATATTTCATTTTTCTCTACTTGCATATTGATTTCATGCTTAGTTTAGAAATTAAAAAAAAAATGATATTTTTTTCTTTTTTCGATTAGTTTTCATTTTGGTTTTGATGTATATGGACGAAGGGTGATAGAACCACCCTATATTTTAATTTTTTTTTTCAATGTAGGAACATGTCTACCGAGAGATGTTGCAGTTCTCATGCACTCTATGGTGAGCACATGTCCCCAAATAAGAGAAGAATGTTATCCCCATTTTATGGGATAACTAAGGATATGATGTCTTGAGCCCCCCATATTGTAGATATGGAGTGTTGATAGACCACATGACTGGAAGTGTCCATTTTCACATATGGAATCCCGCTCTATCAGCATAGTTTGGATCCATTGTCAGCGCATCCACCACACCAACTAGCTTCTGGACGACACATTGGTCTTTCTCCATGCGGTACAAGTTAGGTATTACGACAGGTAATCACCCTAATATTTGAGGCATTTAAACATGTTGTACTTGAGATACTTTTGATTATATAATGCATGCTTGGAAATTATTCTTTTGACCTTGTTTCACCTTGGTGAGTGTCATAGAATTCCTAGTAAGTGGCCAACTTTTGGGGAAGGGTTGCAACTGGGGATCCCTTGAGAGGTTATCGTACCATTCCTGACCATACTTACCACTTTCTGATCATTACATTCCCATCATATTTCCCTCTTCTAGGCCCTTTGACTTTAGTGACTCGATAAGGGCGTGTACCTCATTTCATGGAAAGAAGGGGTTGAAGGCCCAGGGAGATGGTTGCTTGAAAAATATAAGAGCCTAAAATATAAACCTTCTAGATGCTCGCCCAAACAAGTCTTGAGAATGATGATTTGTTTCTCTTAAAATAATTGAAGACCTACACAATATCAAACACATGATAAATATCTCTCTTGAATATAAGACAAACACAAGTGTGTTACAACGCTTTACATGGTTACCCCTATGGCAATTTGTGGACCTCTTCTTTCAAGTGACACTGTGTTATTTCCCCGCAAGATAATCGATTCACTATTGGGAGTGCACACATGTTTGGATCATTAATTAATTAATAAATGGAAATAAATGGGCTTGGAAAAAGGTTGCATTGAGGAAGAAGGTGCAACACACCCCCTACAAAGGCACCCATAAATGAGATAATACGAGCCCTTGTATGTCATGAAACTTATTGACCTATGAAGTCTACACCCCTTATCGCCTCATCATCCACTACATGAACTTGAAGGGGCATCCTCGGGAGAATCCCTTACTTGAGGGTTTTGGTCTTCCCAATAGGACTTTTATGACACCCCTCCCATATCTAAACTTGGTCAATTGTATAGGGTCTTGGAGCATTTGTATAATTTGATGAGGTAGTTTTGATGCACATTTTTAGGTGCCTTATTTATTAGATTTGGTTTTCACTTTCCATGATATTTTGACTTGATATCCTTGTAGGGTCTGCCTATTTTTTTTGCAGAACCTTGTTTGGTGGACAGTTTTGGAAGATTCAAGAAGCCTAGCTATGGATTCCATGGGGTTTGAATACCACAGGTTGGATGCCAAGGTACCACATTCCATATCACGATGACTTGTCTTTGGAGGCCTAGAAGACACCTTGGAAGACACAACATATCCCTCACATGCCAAACAACTTTCCTAGGAGAAGAAAAACGTCACTTTTGGAGGCTTGATATCACCTAGGGCTAGGGTTTGGTGGTGATGGAGGTGTTGCTCATTGACACATGGAACGTTTTTGAAGGAAGGAGGTTTTGGACCATGAAGAAGAGGCTCATATGAATGACATGTGTCCTTTGGAGTCCTAGCCATGCATCCCCAACTTCAACAACTTGATCCAAGTGTCAAAACGCCTCGCTAAAGGGGTGTCATCATCTTGTTTTAGGGTTTCTAATGTGAAAAAGTGAAAATTAAATATTATTGTTTGGTTTAAGGGGTAAGATAAGGGTTGTTGACCCCTTATATTATTTTTTACCCTAACTAAGTGGATAAACTATGTTTTAAAGCTTTTGTATAAATAGAGATCATGTGAATCTCATTTCATAACATAACTCTCCCATTATGAGAAGTACATCATTGAATTTACGCCCTATTGGGAATTTTTGGTATCCATCTCTCTTGCAAATGGTTTTTGGTGTTATTTATTGGTGAATTTATGAAGTGAAGTGATGTGCACCTCTTGAAGGCTTGTTCTTTTGCTCTTGGATGGAAATTTGCATGGTGAACTAGGGTTTGCTATCTCTTTTCTTGGAATTGGTAAGGAAAAGTATGCATATGTTAGTTCTTTCTTGCTCATTCTTGGTAATTGTTGGTGGAAACCCTAGGAGGAGTATGTTGGATACACCCTCCATTTATGCTTCATATTATTGTTAAGGTTGCAAGTCATTCTTGAAAAAGGGTTGCTAGGAGAAGTAAAAGTGTGTACACCCTCCTAGATTTACCCTAAGTTGGTTGGCATGCACTAGGGAGTAAGATGATTTACTTCTTTAGGGATCTTGTTGATTCAACTACTATTTTAAATACATCATTCACCCAATTTTAAAAGCTACTAATATGATTTTTCACATTGGAGAAATACATTATTTGCCTCGGTAAACATGATTTAATGAGATACTAATCTTGTTTCAATTGGATAAGTTTTTGCATGCTAAGGGCTTGTCAAGGCCACAATTGCGTCTTTATTGGCCTGGTATTCTTAGAGTTATATATCATTAAAAGTGCCAACCATTAGGGTTGCAGAAAAAATTCTCTTTAGTCACTTGTAACTTGCTTTTCAACCATCAAAATTTGCTAAAATTTTTCCAAGATAATCTACTAGGCCTAACACAACTATTGGGTGGATTGTTTGTAAGTTTTGGTGGTTGGATTTTTTGTTGTAACAAATTGTTTTTTTTTTGTTTGTTAATTTGTGCAGGACCTGCGATTAACCTGTGGCTTGAGAAACCGCGACTCAGGGGCATCTAAGCCGTCAAAATCACCCGGGGATCGCACCCGGCCTGAGCCACACCAACCCTTAACATGGTTGGATTTTTTGTCCCCGCAGGTTTCGAACCGGTGACTTTAACATCACGGAGTGGCTTAACAACACACTCCGTCACCGACTGTCCTACACCTCGGGGACTTGTTGTAACAAATTGTTTGCTACATCCATAAGGCTGCAAAAAATCTTTGCAAATACCCTTTATTACAACCTTGTTTTATTGTTAAAGTCTCGTTCTTGCTGACTTGAGTATCACTAGCTTTATCTAGTTTATCTCTTGCATCATTTGTTGGACTTCTAGCAATTGTTTGGCATCTTTAACACTTATTTTCTTATTGATATACATTTTTTTTTTAATGCTTCAAACAGGGAAAAAACAATTAACTTTATTGTCCACCTAACATTGTACACATATATTGGCCTGTTCTT
>JASDQU010194569.1:15926-26134 GCA_032191745.1 Picea mariana | reverse complement strand
TCACTCCATAAATAAAAGGCATGGAGGGTCTGGTTGTGGAGACAGAACTGTCATCCTGAGGTACCCCTATGGATGGTTTTTCCTGCATGCCCATGCTGATCTGAGCGCACGTCTGATAGAAGGATACATGCAAAATCTGAGAGAAGGATGCACAAATGTAAAGCCTTGAATGGGATGGCCAGATCACACTCCTGGTAGTTGTGGACTGATCTGAGTATAAATAGATTAGTTCAAGATTTTGTTATCGTCA
Source organism: Picea mariana (assembly GCA_032191745.1). Taxonomy (NCBI): domain Eukaryota; kingdom Viridiplantae; phylum Streptophyta; class Pinopsida; order Pinales; family Pinaceae; genus Picea; species Picea mariana. The sequence goes on along the minus strand of JASDQU010194569.1, from coordinate 25,884 downwards.
TTAACTGGTTGAGAAGAGCTCCCTATTTTGTAATATTATGATTAACAAAGTTGTTCTCTAGTTTTGTGTGAGACTTGAGACTTTCACATTAGTAGAAGTCAGTTTCTTTCATCATCTTGTTTAATCTGTGTTGAAACACTCGTGCATGGAGGATCCAAATCAGGGTTGTAGTCATATTTTAATGTAGGCTTGATTACAGTATCGTTGTGACCAGTTTCAGTCAGTTTCTTTGTTATCTTGTTTCTTCTCATGTTGAAATGCTCGTGCATTGAGGATCCAGACGAGTTGTTGTAGTCACATAGTAATGTAGGTTTGACTATTATGTTATTGTGATATATTTCAGTGTCTAAAACTTAAGTCCAAGAGTGCTCTTGTGCCTGAGTTTTTGTTCACCAAGCTGCTTGAAAGTTGGATGCCCATGGCAGACTTGTTCACCTTTCTCACTAAGTCTTCCCTCTACTCACCTTTAACCTTAAACCACTGACTAAAGTTAATGAGGATCTCATTTCCCTATGCATTGCTTGTCCAGTTTCTGTGTTAAAACATTCTTGTACTGAGTTTTGTCCATTTGAACTCCATTCATAAACCTATCTCCACAAACATTTTGATGGGTACTAGGCTTATCCTCTTGCAATTTGAGGGTGACTCTTAGTGCTAACACATTTTATGGAAGTCTTCTTCATCAATGAATTCTTCATCATTGATATTAATTGCTTCTTCAATTTCATGTGCAGGAGGAAGGCAAGACTGGAAAACTTCACCTTCATCAAGCGGGAAAATGGATATCGATGTCTCATCATGGTTCTCGACATGTTGCACTTCATCAAAGATATTAATTTTCTTCTTGGAAGCTTTCTTGATTGACATGTTTCTCCAGCGCCTCTATTAGAATGTTGTGCTCATTCAACCATAGACAATATCACAATATTGTCACCCAACCATAGGCACAGAGCCACCCCCAAGCATCGTAACCTTTGACAGATAGAATTATTCTGGAAGCAGCACTAGACCCAAAGGATAACCAAGAGAGAGAGAGAAAGAGAGATCTCACCTTTCTCCAAAGGTAGCGCACCAAGCAGAAAGTCCCAAACCACATACCAATACCAGTACCCAGCTGCAATCGTTGCAGTTGCACTCTTCCTCTATACTTGCGCACCACTTTCTTGAGTGTGAGTGTGTTACCAAATGAGCTCAAGCACCTTCTATTTATACCAATATGTCTAGGTGAACATGTGTCTCTTCAAGCAGGGTCGACCTGTCCTTTTCTGCATATAATACTTCAATATTACTTATTTTGTTGAGCCAACTTGTCTTCCAGGGTTTTCACACATCTTTTTAGGTTTTCTCTTGCATCCAAAATATTCTATTCTAGCCAAAGGTTTATCAATGGAGGTTAATACATCCCACAGCTACCAGAACATAAACACTCCCTCATAGCTAGGGAGGTATTTAACCATGATGTCCCCTTCTGGTCTTCATAGCCTTTCTCTCTATGCCATGATCCTCTCATCATGGTTATGCGGACCATGCTACAGGTAGCATCATTATGTAACACATGGCTACACCCATGTGGACCTGTCAATCTTTTCTAGGGGGCACAACCCGCTAGAAAACACTAGAGCTACATATCATAGTGTGTGTCACCATCATCATCATGGGATACACTCGCATGACATGCTCACCCATGTCGTGAGTATAATCATTACTATCATCATTATCCATCCATCTCACATGGCATGGGAAAGACCTACATTTTCCTGCAGATCGATAGCATCACTAGAGCTACACATGCTATCTCATGATCACCCAGATCATATTATGAGCAACACCATCACAAAAATACAGTTTCTCAACTATGCCACTAGTGTATCAGACTATCTCATTGGTGTAGCAAAAAATCGGCATACCAAACCATCTCACTGGAGTAGCCTATAGCTCGACATAAATCCTACAACTCGGCACAAGGCCTACAACTCAACATGAATCCTACAACTAGGCATGAAGCCTACAACTCAACAAAATGCCTACAACTCAACATGAATCCTACGTCTTGGAACGAATCCTACAACTCAGTACAAAGGCCTACAACTCGACACAAAGGCCTACAACTTGACACAAATCCTACAACTCAGAACAAAGCCTACAACTCAGCACAAAGGCCTACAACTCAGCACAAAGGCCTATAACTTGACACGAAGCCTACAACTCAACACGAAGGCCTACAAGATCCATCAACTCCCTTTAACTGAGAGAATCCTCGAACCATGCTTCTATTTGTTGCATGTCCCTATGCATCCTGCAAAGTGTCATGAAACCTTGCTTCTTCTTGATCACTGACTCCCTCTGAAGTTTGACTCCCTCTAAGTCCTTTCAAGTCTTTCTTTTCTATTGTAACCTTCCTGGAATACGTAGGATAAATTGCCCGAAACAAAAATAACAAGAGAAGAAGTATTTCCAATATAATAGCATTTTATATAAGAACATATCAATTTCATGGTAATTCATTATAGCATTACCAAGTTTTCCTGCCTGAGAACAAGAAAAAGCAATATCTCCTAGAGGATATGTTAGTTCATATTGCAATTCAGTACAATAAGAATTTATATTAATAGTACATGATGTTAAGTATTCATTTGTTCCTAGCATTAATAAAATCTAAAGGATTGAAATACTTAAGTAGCAATAAAAATATCAAACATGACATGCAAACCTGGAGTCTGGTTATTATTTCGCTTGAGTTGCTTTTCTTCTAAGACAAGTATTATTTCCAACCTGGAGGATGTGTTGCTCTTATTAATGTATTAGATTTGAGATCTTTATGTCTCTACGATTGCTTCTAGATTCAGATCTACAATAGTTGTCTTTTATTGTTTCTCTTACTCTATGTTCATGTGCTTGGAAGATGTTAGCACTGAAAGTCACACTTTGACTACTAAAGTGTAAGCTCAGCACACATCATAATTTAAAATATAAGTTTTGGGTTGAATAGGTGGATCAACAAGATGGAGAAAGAAAGGGATAGGGCAGCAAACTGTAGATCAGTAGGCTACACCAATGGGCAATGGAGTCATAAACATTCTACTCATCAAAGGCACTAAAGTTGCTCAACAGAAAATAAGATTATATGTTGATAGATGCAAGAATTAAGAAGGAAAAAATAAGATAGAATGTTCACTAAACAAAGATCCTCTCAGTTTAATAAATCAACAAATACTTGAATAAAACAATGACTTATGGGAAAAATTACAACAGATCCTCTACTGCTTAGGGATCCATAAATCATTGGCATCCTTTGATCCTCAAATATGCAATATATTCAAATAATAAGATATATAAAACACAAGAATTATAATCTGAAAATCATAGCTCTCATGAGTCTTCAATAGCAGTAATGATTATAATCATAAAATGCCCTCAGGCTTACAAATGAACACACACAGGAAAACAACGTGCTCCTACTCTCTCTAGCCTCTCTTGGCTCATGAATCCAACCCCTCTCCAAGAGCTCCCTCCTCTCTTAAATATAAATAGCATCAAAATATCCTTAGGAGGTCAAATCCCATCTCTTTCATTGGATTATAGGCCTTGGATCTAGGTGGAAATAGTCAAAGAAACAAAAATCCAACAAACTACTAATTTTCAGGAAATTGTTGGAAGTCATTAATAAATTGTTTCCAACTCACTGCATCAGGTATTTAATGGAGCTAAAACTTAGGTGTAGGTGTCCCTTGAAATCTAATTGAACCATGAGAATTCATTTGAACCCTCCTTGACAGGTGGCAACCTCTCAACAAGGCGAATATCCAACAACTATGAAAAACAGAGAATTTGCAGCACATTTCGTAGCGCACTAGTGTTTTAATTGTTTCTCTCAAATACCAAACTGGGTCAGGCTGAAATTTGGTCAGAAATTCAACAAGGATATCATCTTCATCTACAAAACATTTTAGAGAAACCCACATCACCATTTTGAATTTATGATCAAATATGTAAAAGAAACTGCTACAGGAAATTTTGTAGCGCATTTTGTAGCTCCAGTCTCAATTCGAAACGCTTGAGCCAGTTCACAGCACCAAAGGAAAATCAAGTAACCAAACCCTTCCTTACCTCCAAACAAGAAAAAAAATCTCATGGAGTACCTGATGGCTATGAGGTTGATGCTGGTAATTTCATATTTGCACTCAGATGCCTGCAAGTTGCCTAACCTCCAATCATCTTCCTCAACTAGTTCGCAATGCCAGTTCGCAGCATAACTCAAATATACCTTGCACACTCTGAGGAGGTTGTTAGTTTATGGTATGAAATAATACCTGGAGATATGGTTAAATGTAGGCTCTAAAAACCATAAATCCTCCTTTACATGATCAATCTTATGTGTTAACATCTGGCTCCACATGGGATGGAAACCTCCTTGTGAGGCTCCAAGAATCATGTAGTTCCAGTGCCTTATCCATTGGGTTGGTGGAGTCGTATTCAAATACCTAAAGAAAACTGAAAACTGAAATGCTTTAGCACGATCTTATTTATATACATGACTCTACTCTAACTGACGTTTACAATTTTCTTAGGTGAAAACAAACTTCCACCATAGCCACTCAAATTGTTTGGTAACATAATTCTTCTCTTCACTACAAATGATCCATAACAAGAAAGAAAAGTGTGATAACTGACTAAATACATTCTTAGGATCACCAATATAACCTCAAAACACTGACAAAATGATAAAATTTGCAGGCTCTAAATCATTTGAAAAGTGTGACTCCATGTATTCATTGGCAGGGTCATGAAACTACTGGCAAGGCATACTAAACTGGTAAAAAATTACGTCTTTTATTTCATCATTGCTCACATGTTGTTTGATGTTCTCAGCATGTTCAAGTGGATAAAGGACTAATGAAATCATTTGTTGGTTGAATGGTTTCTCCTCATCTTCAGAACCACCTACAGGATGATTGCTAATCATTTTTGCATGTACTGTAAGAACAGTTTGTTGCTCATACACATGGTTTTTATCATAACATGGCTGCTCATTTGTTGTTGATGGATAAGAGATCAGCTGCATATGCAATTCCCCTTCAACACCTCCGTAGCATTCCCAAGGATCAGACTCATAATCATCATATACAGGAATTGTTCTAAGAGGTTCCAAAGAAAACATAGAAAAATTATGTTCATCACCATCACTAGTATATTCATCAAATATAGGTTGTTCTTGGTCAGTATTTGAAACAAATTATTCATCATAAGCAGGGCTTCTAAAGACATCTGTTTTAAGAAAAGAAATATCCTCTGCATTTTTTTCATAAGAGCAGCAAACAAAATTTTCCTTCAATTCTAAAAAGATAGGAAAAAACAAAGAGGAAACTTCCCTAGTTTTTTTAACTAACTTATCATTTATCTCAACTTCATAGTGAGGAGAAATGTATACTATATTTTTATGAACAGAACTATAATTTAAATCTGCATCCAGTACAAAGGAACAAGAAGAAGAAAGAGTTGATCCTTCATTGATTTCCTTGACCAGGTTATCTTCTTCAACTTCAAAGTCAGGAGAGAAACTTAATGCAACTTGAACACTTTTCTCATATTCCTCACAACAATCATGAAAAAGAAACTCATAGGAGTAATAACTTTTACAATGCAAATTGAAAGCAGCATGGAACTCTCTCAAGGTGGATATGCTTGCAGTAGGGAGAGAAAAGTACCAGTCTCTGGCATCATCCTTTAGGGAGAACATAAACATTTTCATTGAGACATCCTCCTAATGAAATTTCAACTGCTCCATGCATTGATGAAAATCAATGAGATGTTGAATAGGATCATCATCCTTTTCTTCTCTGAAGATAGGTGATAAATCTCCCCATTCTGATAGATGAGGCACTGAATTTGAAAAACCAAAGATGGCTGAAAATTTTAGAGGAGAAAATCTCCTTGCCAAGATAGCATCCATAGCCTTTGAAATATTGGTTCTTCATGGATTGGAATCGCCAGGTGAAAGATGCAGTATTTTCTATCTCCAATCCTTGTTCACCATCAATAACTGGATGTAATATTTGTTGTACAACCCAGGGAATATCTTCAACTTCGTCCCCGGCAATGGCGCCAAGAACGTTACCACTGAAAGTCACACTTTGACTACTAAAGTGTAAGCTCAGCACCCATCAGAATGTAAAAGATAAGTTTTGGTTTGAATAGGTGGATCAACAAGATGGATAAATAAAGGGAGAGGATAGCAAACTGCAGATGAGTAGGCTACACCAATGGGCAATGGAGTCATAAACATTCTACTCATCAAAAGCACTAAAGTTGCTCAATAGAAAACAAGATTATATGTTGATAGATGGAAGAATTAAGAAGGAAAACATAAGATAGAATGTTCACTAAACAGAGATCCTCTTGGTTTAATAAATCAACAAATACTTGAATAAAACAATGACTGATGGGAAAAATTACAACAGATCCTTTGCTACTTAGGGATCCATAAATCATTGGCAGCCTTTGATCCTCAAATATGCAATATATTCAAATAAGAAGATATAAAACACAAGAATTACAATCTAAAAATCATAGCTCTCATGAGTCTTCAATAGCAGTAATGATTACAATCATAAAATTCCCTCAGGCTTACAAATGAACACACACAGGGAAACTGCCTGCTCCTACTCTCTCTAGCCTCTCTTGGCTCATGAATCTAACCCCTCTCTAAGATCTCCCTCCTCTCTTAAATAGAAAATAGTATCAAAATATCATTAGGAGGTCGAATCCCATCTCTTTCATTGGATTCTAGGCCTTGGAGCTAGGTGGCAATAGTCAAGGAGACAAAAATCCAACAAACTGCTAATTTTCAAGAAATTGTTGGAAGTCATTAATAAATTGCTTCCAACTCACTGAATGAGGTATTTAATGGAGCTAAAACTTAGGTGCGGGTGTCCCTTGAAATACAATTGATCCATGATAATTCATTTGAACCCTCCTTGACAGGTGGAAACCTCCCAACAAGGCGAATATCCAACAACTATGCAAAACAGAGAATTTGTAGCACATTTCGTAGTGCACTAGTGTTTAATTGTTTCTCTCAAATTCCAAACTGGGTCAGGCTGAAATTTGGTCACCAAGTCAATAAGGATATCATCTTCCTCCACAAAAAAATTTAGAGAAACCCACATCATAGTTTTGGATTTATGATCAAATATGTAAAAGCAACTGCTAAAGGAAATTTTGTAGCACCTGTCTCAATTCGCAGCGCCTGAGCCAGTTTGTAGCGCCAAAGGAAAATCAAGTATCCAAACCCTTCCTGACCTCCAAACAAGACAAAAAATATTATCAAGTACCTGATGTATATGAGTTTGATGCTGGTAAWTTCATATTTGCACTCATATGCCTGCAAGCTCCCTAACCTCCAACCCTCTTCCTTAACTAGTTTGCAGCATCAGTTTGTARCRCCAACTCAAATATAGCTTGCACACTCCAAGGAGGTTGTTAGTTGATGGTATGAMATAATACCTAGATATATGGTTAAATGTAGGCTATGAAAACCATAAATCCTCCTTTACATGATGAATCTTATGTGTTAACAAAAGCTACAAAAATCAAACTCTTCATCCTTTAACGCATGCTCTTCAGTTTGCGGTTCCATCATTTTTCCCTTTATTCTTTGCAAGGATGATGTCAATCCTTGTCTTCCATGCTCTACCAAGATACCATGCTTCTTTTGCGCCACTCTGATTTTATGGAGGAAGTCATGACTTTCTTTGACTTTGACCTTGACCAATGAAACCTTGACTTTGACTTTGACCATTCAAACRTTGACTTTGACCCAACAATTCAAATTTGATGTTTTTTATGATTGAGGGTACCAGGAGATGTGTTGGGTTTGGGCACACTAGAATAACCAAAACTTAGTCCCAATACTTCATAGAAACTTTCATTGCAACTGGTGTTGGGACTGCAGCTRGTGTTGCAACTCGCACTGCAACTTGTGCTACAACTGGAACTATAACTGGCACTACAATTGTTGTTACAACTGGCACTCCAACTACAATTGTGCTACAACAAGATTTATGGAGAGCTTTGGATCTACCTTCCAGTGCTTAGACTATTTTGAAGGTGGTGTGGGCCCATAACCTATTAGAATGTTGTGGTCGTTTAACCATAGACAATATCACAATATTGTCACCCAACCATAGGCACGCATCCACCCCCGAGCACCATAACCTTTGACAGTTAGAATGATTATGAAAGAAACACTATACCCAAAGGATAACCAAGAGAGAGAAAGAGCATCTTTCTCAAAAGGCAGCGCACCAAGCAGAAAGTCCCAAACCACAGACCAAGGCCAGTAACCAGCTGCAGTCATTGTAGCTACACTCTTCCTCTAGACTTGCACACCACTTTCTTGAGTGTGATTCTATTACCAAATGAGCTCAAGCACCTTCTATTTATACTAATCTGGCTATGTGAACATGTGTCTCTTCAATCAGGGCCTACTTGTCCTTTTCTACATATAATACTTCAATATTACTTATTCTGCTGAGCTGACTTGTCTTCGAATGTTTTCACACATCTGTTTAGGTTTTCTCTTGCTTTCGAAATATTCTATTCTAGTCAAAGGTTTATCCATGGAGGTTAATACCTCCCGCAACTACCAAAACATCAACAACCTCTTCATTACAAGGGGCTTAATCCTTAATGCGGAGTGCCTCACCATATGGATCTTGAAAGGATCAAAGATGGAACTCTTGTTCTTCTCGTCATTTCAGGCTTCCTCTCTTGTAGGTAATGCTTTGTCAAGATCCTAGTGCACTTCCTTGGAGTTTTCCTCCTCTTCATGGACTTGTTCTTTGAATTCTTGCTTCTTGATTGTTTTCTTGCAACTAACCACTCCAGGAACAAAATGAGGCGGAAAGACATTGTTTTTTACAAGGGTGTATTTTTTGAACTCTCATTCCTTTAAAGTGTGTCCATGATTTTCAAAAGAAACCGCCTTCAAATCCTCAATCGTACCTAAGGAAAAAATTATTTTTTGAAAGGCATCCTCAAGTTCCTAAATGATATCCTCAAGTTGTTGGGATTTTGGTCCACAATTCTTGAGAAATTTTCGGATGAGAATGGTTGTAGAGGTTGGGCCCTTTGGGATGCAGGCATCCTTGATAAAATTTATTTTCTTTGTATCCAAAGATAGCAAGAACAATTATGTCTGCACATCATTTTGGGTTATCTCATACCAACTATTATACTCAAAAACCTTGACGACATGTGTAACAGATGAACATGGGTTACCATTAAACTTTGGGATATCATCCCATCTTTTCAGCAAGTATTCATCATATACCTCCATGATGTTGGTTGTGGAGACTGATTATGTTCTTGATTCAGAGGTCCTTGTTTTCAGTCGTGTTTATACCCCATGAAGACTTTACACCCTAGAAGTATGTACACTCTTCCACGCAGGGGAATGCAGAGGGGGGTACCCCCTCTGCGGGGTCCGGGGGGCCTATCCCCTAGGCTGGGGGGTTCAGGGGCAAGCGGGCCCCTAGCAGGGGTTTGGGGGGCAGTTTCCCCCAATGGGGTTCAGGGGAGAAGCCCCCAAAGGAAAAATTGTCTTGTAAATGTATATTGTAATTTCATTGTAAATCTAGACCGTTCATTATAAGGTCGCAGATCTAACGGTATAAATTATGTTAGGGTTTTTTGCCCTAGAAGGAAACCCTCAGTTATGATGGAAATGTATTGTGGCTATACATTATGGCGAGTATTGTATTCTGAGATAGGAGACTGTGAGAGAAAGAAGAGGAAGTTACATCGGGTTTTATTGTAGGTTGTATCCCTTCATTTGCTAGATAATAATAAAGGAAGGACCTGGCAATTTCTTTGGTGGACGTAGCCCACACTGGGTGAACCATGTAAATCTGTGTCTCTCGTGTATTGTGTATCTTCTGTGTTTTGTTTCTGCATTTGT
>JASDQU010194569.1:0-15826 GCA_032191745.1 Picea mariana | reverse complement strand
CAAGCTATGGGTAAAGGATTTGGAATCAAAGCTTACCAAAGTGTTATTAAGGATTGAAAGAGGATTCAAAATCCTCCCTAGTAACAATACCAAAATGTTATCGCACAATCTATAGTTTGGGAAAAACCCAACCCAATCCATGGAAGTGTGACAACTATGAGAGTACCTACCCACTATAACCTTAGATAGACACTCCCCTCACTTTAGTGATGATGAAATCACCACAAAGGAGGAATATTGGTGACCCTAGGGGGATTGAAATGGAAAGTGAGATTATGATCAATGAACACCCCTATAGGTCAAAATTGGAGAAGGAATAAGACTTGAAAATGAGTCTTGTAAATGGAGAATGATTAGCAAGCGTTATGTACCTACAAAACAATGTTAGCCCTGCCTGAAACAAGACAAATGATAGATATTCAAGCCTTAAACTAATTGGGATCAAGAAAGAATCCTTGCTATCCCAAATTGCAGCAATATGGAAATATATATATCAACAACAAATGATAAAAAGAGTTGCAAATATAACCATCAAAAATCAAGTACAAGATGTTGGAAATAAAGCTAGTAATGACTAGTTGAACTTCGATTGATTTAGCTAAGCTTTGATGAATTTAAGGGTTGCTTATTATGTGTTATCAACAAGTTATTATGACATCCAAGTAGTTGTAGAAAAAAAATTCTATATAAGCAAGATCTAGCCACAGAAATCAACAAGTAAATCACCCAATAATTATCCATTAACTAGTAGAACAATTACAAAGTCTTACAAGTGAATTCCAACGGTATAATAGTGAGCAAATATTGAAATAAGATGTGTTTTCTTCAGCCCTAATGGTTGTAGCATTAATTTGTAACTGCAAAGAGAACTGCTTGGCTAAATAAGATTCACCTAGGGCACAAGGATGCGTATAATATAGAATCAATTCCAACTTAGACAATTGTAATATCTCAACAATTCATGTATACCAATGCAATGATTTTATATCTCCAATGAAAATTAGACTAGTGACAAATCAATTGGGTTATGGAGTCTCTTTTGTAAGATCTATTTGTGTTACTTATCTAGGGGTGTAAGCCTTTTTACTCCCTAGAGCAAACAAAACTAGCAAGGTAAATCTAGGAGGGTGTAAGCCTTTTTACTCCTCCTGACAATCTTTGCAAAGTAGCTTACTCAATGATAACAAAGTAGACTTTATGGAGGGTGTATTCATTTATACTCCTCCAAGTGTTTAGACAAATTTAGCTTGAAACAAGAAGGAAAACACAATTCATGCATAAATTCCCTACCAATTCCAAGAAAAAGCATGAAGAAACCCTTTCTTATCAAGCATATTCCACCAAAATTACCAAGAACTAGAATCCAATAGATAGTGCCTTAGCTTCCTTCACCAAAAGACAAGTACTAGCATCCAAATAGCACAAGAGAGATATATATGTGATTTTCCCAAGTAGGGCGAAAATTTCAGCCAACAAGTATGTAATTCTCAAGTGAGTTCCCCTAAAATGACAAAGGGCTGACCTCTATTTATATGAGGTCACATAAAACCCTTTTGTCCACTTTTTGAAAAGTCAACATCAAATTAGAGAAGTTGGCCTCCCTATTTTTCCTTTTACAACTTAAAATTCCAAATTACAAGAAGAAAAACCCTTTTTTTAGGCTGATGTAAAGCCTCTAGGAGAGAGATTGAGCCTTTCATGAAGAATGTGGCGCCTCCAAAGGAAATAAATCATGCCACCAAGAGATCTAGCATGTGCCAAGTGTATATATGTCCATCATACCAAGCCACATCACCATCAACCATGAGAAACCCATCAAAAACCCTATCCCATGTGACGTCTAGGGCATCAAGTGTGACGTTTTAGGCCTTCAAAAGCTAGCATTTGGGTGCAAGAGGCTGGAGTGTTATCTCCTCATGGTATCTAAGTGCCTCCAAAGTTAACATTCCCTCTCCCATGTATCCAAAGAGAGGGGGTGCATCATACAACCTATGGGATCCATGCCCCAAATGAAGGTCCAAGTGACCTTGTGCCTTCATGAAAAGACTTCCACTTGTCAAGGCCCTCCAAAGACAAATAGATTCTCCCTCCAAGGGTCCACAAGTCACAAGTACCATGCCAAGTAAGTCATATCTAATAAAAGAACCACCCAAAAATGTGCATCAAATCACCCCTTTTCAAAATAAACAAATGCTCACAAACCTTATACAACTTGCCAAATTTAAGTATGGGAGGGTTTTCATGGTGCCCTATTTGGTAGATCATTCCCCAAGTCAAGGAGTGTTTCCCGGGAAGACCCACTCTAAGTCATGCAAAAGAGTATGAGGTGGATGGGGATGTAACTTTTGGGCATGGGGTTTCTTGACATACAAGGGCTCATATTGTCTCATTTATGGGTGCCTTTGTTGAGGGCTAGCCACATCCTTTTCCTCTTTTTGTTTTTTTAAAGCATATTTTTCCAAACCCTTTATTAGACATTTATTTTGCATGTGTTCCCAAGTTTAAGACAGTAAGGGGAACTAAAAAGGAAGTGCATATCCCACATACGTTCTATGTTGGTTTGCATGCTTTTCCAAGTTGAAGACAATAAGGGGCACTAAAAAGGAAATGCATAACCCACATATGCTCTACCTTGGAAAGCATTATTGATTAATTAATTTTTTATTGTATGGGTCCCTCATTTTTTGAGAGGAATTTCGTTTCTCTCGAAATCCCAGGGAAATATTTTATCACATGATGTTTTTTTCAGGGCACTTCTGATCCTATTGACCCTTTCTTCCCATGAAATGAGGTACATGCCCTTCTTGGGTCAATAATTTAGCCTGAAAACCCTAAAGGTGAGGAAATGGAGGGAAATGGCTATGGAAAATGACTCTTCAAGTAGACCCCCTAGTAGCAACCCTATCCCCGAGGGTGACCCACTTTCTAGGACGACATGTCAACCACCAAGGTGAAATGAGGCAAAATACATAATTTCCAAGCAAATGTTTTCCAAATCAAGAAAGGATCCTTTGAAACATGTTCAAATGCTTCAAATATTAAAATGACACTTACCACGACACCAAACTTGTTACCTCATGAAGCAAGACCTGTTATTCTTTGTGGGCCAAGTTGGGTGTGCGGAATGTTGTTGTCATCAATCAGATATTTATGTATGGTATTATATGGGCCCCTACCTGCTTATCTACATATCGTTACTCCATTTCTACAACCTGGGGGCCTTCAGACATCATATCCTTAGTTATCCCTGGAAATGGGGGATAACATACCCCATGAAACAAACTAACATGAAATACAAGAGGTGTTCTAGGATTGCTTTAGACTCTAGTTAAAGTCATTGGTGACTTAAGAGGGGTTGGAATAAAGATGCTAAGTATTGGCTAAACTATTGTAGAATAGAGGATGAGGTCATTCTATAGAATATTGATACCATTAAAATCGTTGCCACGTCTAAATTTAGGGAGAAATTATGATGTAATAAAGGAATAGAGGATAAGAGAAAATTAAGGTATTATAAAGAAATCATTAACCCCAATTTAAAATTTCAAAAGTATCATTTTGTTATAGCTTGCCTAAAGAAGAAAATCAACATTGTTAAAATAAGAACAAACTCTCACGAGCTCCATAGTAAAACAGGGTGTTGAACAATTCTTTTTTTTCCGATCTAGAGGAATCTGTAACTCAATCGGGATTACTTATGCAGGCCCTAGGTTCAAATCCGGTTGGCTACCACTATAACCCCTAGGCTAGTGCCAACAACCCACAACCCAACACCCAGAGGAAACTTATGACTTAGCGAGAGTCGATATGTCCCGAACACCATCAAAGTGGAACCTCTATCCCAAGGGACGTCTACCCTTCTAGCCTTATCACAACGGGCCAAAGTCCACTTTGTGGGAATTGAACCCAGGTGGGGAGGATAACAAACATGCTACCCAACCACCCAAGCTAAGAACCTTGGACAGGGTGTTGAACAATTCTTAAAACATAGTGGGATGAAAGAACTTGTCATCTTTGTATATTAAGAAAGTGGAAGATGAAAATCATTTTTTTTTAGAATGTCGTGCATGCCCACATTAAATCTCAATTTCAAATATGTGTAACACTACCAATCTTTCTAACCTGTTAACCCATCAAAACTATGAATATTTAGGAAAGCTTCTCTCCAAGCTTTTCAAACATAAAAATCCTAAAAACCAAAATTGTTTTATGTGGACTATAACAACCATTATGGAATCTTCACCTTACACCTTTCACAACCACACTCACCCCACATATATATATATATATATATATATACTCGTCACCAAGGAAAAACGAAATATACACCTGATCAGTACACATTGGGCCATGCCCAAAACCAAAAAGTAAAAAGACGTAGTATAAAAGGAGTGTATAAGCATGCCACCAAACATTGAAGATTTCAAATCTTATTTTATTAAGATCAGATGAATATAACTAAAACAATGCCACAACATTTAAGGATGAAACAACAAACACAAAACATAGACATGGGCGTCTGTTGCGATATTTGCATTTTTCTGTGTTTGGATAGAGAATCTGTGTATTTTAATTGATAATGCAAAATATACGAGGCAAGCCAGAAACAAACCCCAAAATAATACAAAACCCCGTCTTTAGCTTCTGCTACCGCTATGTAGTCGGCGTAAACAGATCATAGCAGTCAGTCGAATATGACAGGCAGAATATATCATAATATTTTTTAATAGCCGAAGAGTAATAGATTTACCTAATAGTTAGAAATCACATAGACATATGTCGCTTTGGCCGAGTGGTTAAGGCGTGTGCCTGCTAAGTACATGGGGTTTTCCCGCGAGAGTTTGAATCTCTTAGGCGATGCTTTAAGTATTTCGCGGCAATTTGTTTAAGTGTTGTAATGAATAATATTATAGATGTGTGAAACGTTTATGTTTAAGTGTTGTAATGAATAATATTATAGTTCTGTGAAATGTTATTTTTAAGTGTTGTAATGTTATGAATAATATTATAGATGTGTGAAACGTTTATGTTTAAGTGTTGTAATGAGTAATATTATAGTTGTGTGAAATGTTATCTTTAAGTGTTATAATGAATAACATTATAGTTGTGTGAAACATTTATGTTTAAGTGTTGTAATGAATAATATTATAGTTGTGTGAAATGTTTATGATTGTATAGTGAAAGTTTATTTGTTATTATTTTTGGGATTATTTAAGTAGAGTAGGTTATTAAGATGATTCGTGTTTATAAGTGACCAATTTCTCATGATTTTGAATAATCCATTTAATACTCAACTCATCAAGTAATGCTCGTCGCATAGCATTAATCATCACTTTCAGGGGTCTGCACCAGGTAACTAGGACTTCTCGAGAGGTCACCCATCCCAATACTCCTCTGCCTCAAGCGCATTTAACTTTCGAGTTTTTCCCCATAATCAAACCCACCTAACTTGCTACCCCATTTGCAAAACCTTAGCAAGTATTGTGCCTTGTGAACTATTCAATTAGAGCTCCCTTGACTCTTTTTATTTAAGCATCGAGGGACTTACTCTATGCAGATAATCCCAAAAATAATATCACATGTGTTGGATTTTGAAATCCCCTAAAAGCTCATTTGTTGTTTTCTTGTATACTAGCAAACGATTTCTACAAATTGATGTTGTCGATACAATCTTATATCTTTATGTTGTAAATGTAATGGATATGTTGATGTTGCCAATACAATCTTATATCCTTCTGTTGTAAATGCAATGGTCTTTGTGTGTAACTATTGATTGAGGCCCAGAGGAGTTGATGTAATCTTTTATGCAAATGATGTTTTCATCTTGAATTGGAATCGGCTTTGGTAATTGGATTGGAGGCTTTAGTTATTGCATCCAAACTTGTAGTGTATGTTGTATTATTCTATGTTTCCAAGAACAATGAGATTCATTATGTAAGTTGTCTTAAGAGTATTGTCATAGAATTTATTTTGCATATTGATGTGAAGGTTTGCTAAAAGTAGCTTAAGTTGTTGTGTGGGTTCATAATTAAGATGATGTCAATTGGGTTTTTTTGCTTTTCAATTAACTAGTTTTGGCTGTGACCTTAAAAATAGATTATTATTATTATTATTTGGAACAACTTGTGAATCTATTTTGTATTTAGTGTAAAGAGGTTTATGGTTATTTCTAAACACGTATTTATATGTACAATATTATTGTTTAAAAGTTCATACCTTGCTTTTTATTTCATGGGATTCTGAATTAGTCATTATCAAGCCACTATGTTTTTAGAATGTGCAAATTATTAACATACTTTCAAAATATATATGCTATTCTATTTAGTTTTGAGGGTTAGGTCAAGTACTTATGCGCCAAATATTAGATCTCTCCTCTAAAATCGAGAAGGTTACAGGTTCGACTCTTTTGATTCCTTCGAAGTTAAGTTCTATAATCAGGGGTCAACAATTTAATCTCAACAATGAATACTTATTCATAATAATTGTTTGAGTCAACTCTATATAGTCGATGCATAATCTTAATGGTTTTCCACACCAATCACCTCCTACAACAACAAATTTTGTGCCTTCACATTGTTATCTTCACATTTACCTCACTTATATTTTACTGTTTTTAAGAAAAAATAATCTAAAAGTGCATTTATTCAAGGGGTTGCAATTTATTTCTTTAAGCAACAAAATGCTCATAGCTACATACTACAATGCGAGCAACTATTATTTTTTGATAACTTAAGTGGCACTATTAATACACTCATAGAGTGAATTATTTGCATATCATGCTTTCTCCTAATTTCTTCCAACAAATCTTTCTCTCTTCATATTTGCCTTTGGTGCCCTAATATTTCTTCATATTTGCCTTTGATGTCCTAATATGTTATAGAGTTTATGTTGTGTTGAAGCCTTGCTTGAAATATTTGTACTAGAATTCCCCTATGCCCTTTGTTTTTTAGTGCTTAAAGAAGACTTCATGGTTCACATTTTACAAACTTTGATTTATTTTTTCTTTGAAAAAACTTGACACCGTGATTGTGTTTTATCCTGCACGACACTCCTTTTTAAAACTTATTAATTTAAAATTTCAATTTCATATACTTTTTACTTTGATTTTTTCTTTTAACTTATTCAAAACAAGATAATTTAAACTTTATTTAGATAACTATGCATATTGTCTTGAACACTAGACTTGTGGACTTCAATTTTTGTGTTTGTCTCTTAACAACTTCATCTTCTTCTTCCATACTTATGTCCATTGATCTCATACCCTTGAAAAACCCATGTTTTAATGAAATTCGAAGATATGAAAGAAAAAAAATATTGTTTTGATCATCATTTTATTGACCATGACTTGTTTACACAATAATGATGGCGATTGTCAACTACTTATTGTAGCAATTGACATAATCCTTGACTTAACAAACATAAATATATTACAATGATTTTGTTGCATTATTCCTCCTATGTGAAGAGTTTAATAAACATGTGCAAAAAAAAAATCTAACAAAATCTAAAACATAAAAATAAAAATGGCACATTCATACAATATACACAAGATTTACCATAATCCTAAAAACCAACTTATTGAGAGTTGCACCTCTTTATCTCATTGTAGTAACTTCATCATTCATAACACAATATTTTGGTATTCCACAACATCCAAAAAAACATAATTCATTAAGTCGGATTATATTGCGGCCATAATTTAGATTATATTACAATCATAATTCCTTAACCCGAATTAGTTTACAATGGACCAAAACCATTGGCTGAGATAATGCATGTCACTTAAAAAAATCTCAAGGCCCTGTTATCTCCACATGGCCCCCTAATTAAGGGGTGTATTCTTGGTGGATCTCCCTGAACCCCCCTAGGGATAGGGATGTGACTAAGTCTACCAGCATAGGATACAACACATATCCAACAATATGTAATATAATAAACCTTCATATTTAACATTAAAATGCTCATTAATCCTTACAACAAATCATTTTTTCTATTATTTAAATAAATCAATGAAATCATAATTATAATTATCAAAATTAAACATCCCTAAGATAAATCATAAGGCTTAGCTCAATTGGTTGAACCATCCACCCAAGGCACAAGGCATGTTGCTTAGCCCCGAGGCTTATTTCAATTGGTTGAACCATCCACCAAAGGCATGTTGCTAATGGGGAAGTATTAGGTCACGTGTTCAAATCCAATCAAGATCATCAAGGTTACCAACCGCTATTGTCATTGGCAGATTTACATCATGTTTGAACTCTAAACAAATTTAAAAATCAAAAAATAAAGTTGGTAATTCTTTTCACTGTCACTTTAAATTAAACTTATAATGTGCAGCTGGTTATTCTTTTCACCTCTTTTTAAGTTACTTACAATGTGAAGCTCATTATTCTTTTCACCTCATTTTAAGTTACACTTATGATTCTTTTCGCCTCATTTTAAGTTACACTTATGACATGATAAAACAAGTGTTCTGCAATGGCTAGTCCTTGTCTTTTATGTTATGGTGCACTCCTTGAAGTGGGTACAATATGATTGAGATACACAGTATATTAAGTTGGTTATTCTTTTCACGTCATTTTAAGTTATACTTATGACATGATAAAACTAGTCCTTGTCTTTTGTGTTATGTGTTAAGATGCATTCCTTGAAATGGGTGCAATATGATTGTTTTGTGTTATGTGTTATGGTGCATTCCTTGAAATGGGTGCAATATGATTGAGAAACATAGTATATTAAGTTGGTCATTCTTTTCACCTCATTTTAAGTTACATTTATGTAATGACTAGTCCTTGTCTTTTGTGTTATGGTGCACTTCATGAAGTAGGTGCAATATGATTGATATACATAATATATTAAGTTGTTTAATAGCTTGAAACAAATTGATATTGATGAGCATTCATAGAACCTTATTCATTTAAAATTTAGAATATAATAATAATAATATATTTTTAAGGTCACGTCCAAGCCAGACACCAAATTGATGTATGAGACCCCCTTGTTTGTGGGACAAGGGACCCCCTCCGCCCAGCGATTTGACTAGTAAATTCTACGGAGGTATACATACCCTACCCCCTTCTGGATTTGAACTTGTGGCCTCTTAGGAGGAAACACATGTTCTTAACCGGCCTCCAAATAATTTTCTCCATGAAAATGAGACACATGTTTATATCACAATTTGCAAATTAATGAAACTGCATGTAGTATCAAATTTTGTTTTTACTAAAGGGGAACTTGATGTGTATTTAATTACGCCAATAGACATTTTTATTTTGGATATAGGATGGAGGGTGTAAGATTGGATGGTCTAGATACATCCAAGTCGTGTTTTCTTTTAATCTCCGTCGTCCAATAATTTATTTGTTCGACTAATAATTATGGGATTAGAGATGTCTATGTAGTTGGTGGATGAGAGGATGAATTGGTTGATGAGAGGTGTCTATACAATCGACAAATGGTTATCCCTATCGGTGTTCACCATCTACTATTGATGCGGATGTGCTAGCATAATTATGTCAATAGCCATTATGGAGGGTGTAAGATTGAACACTAGAGATACATCCAATAGTCACATCTTTTTTTAATCTCCATCGTGCAATAATTTAGTTGTTCAACTATCAATTACATGATTAGAGATGCATGTATGGTTGGTGGATGAGAGAAGTTTGTATGGTTTACGGATGATGATCCCTATCAGCATTCACCATCCGCTACTAATCCAAATGTGCTAGTTTAAACATAATAAGGATAAACATTCTACATTTTCAACCTTTTTCAATCATTCTACATTTTCAACCTTTTTGAATTTTCCATCAGTGGAATTCGGCCAAGTGATCTTTACCAAGATATAAATTTTGAATTGATGAAATTGTTAACTTTTTTTTAATGCAAAAATGAATTAAGCATCATCAAATACCCCTATTGCAACCAGATTATGCAATGTTAATATCTAATATCTATCATTCCATCAATCCAAAATTATTTTTGCTAAAATTTAAGCCAAAAATATCAATTTTTCTTCCAGTTAATTTGATCCACTGAAAATACAACTATAAAAATACAACTATGTAACATGTTTATCCTACTACTAAACATAAAATCATAAAATTAATTGTAGAATGTGTTGAAAACAATCCGTGCATGTGACATTATGTGTTAATCACACTAAGAAACGAGAGAGGTTGCTACCAAACATAGAATTATAATAAACATATATATTTTAAACACATTAAATCAAAGCCGCATTTATATGATTTGTCAAACTGCATATATAGAGACACACAGTGGCACCCAACGTAAACTTGTAATAAAATATAGTTTTCAAACACATTAACTCAAAGCTGTATTGCATGATTTGACAAACAATATAGCTTTTGCATAATTTGACAAACAATACAGCTTTGACAAACTGTATATATAGTTTGTTAGACATCAAGTACTCAATTTTATTTTTAATTTTAGTTTGTTAGAAAAAAAAATTATTCTTATTTATAAAAAGAATTTATTGATTTTATATAATTTTTCAAAGTAATAATTTAATTAACTTTATATAATTTATAAAAAAATAATAATTATTTTTAATAAGAAAAAATATATATAATTATTTATAAAAAAAAAATATTGATTTTATTTAATTTTTCAAACTTAACAAAACTTTATTAATTTTATATAATTTATAAAAAAAATGATTTTTTAATTGAAACTTTAAAAAATTTTAAAATAAAAACAATTGATAGAATTAAATTAATAAGCAGTTAATGCTTTTCTGGATGCTATATATTATGTCTAACAACGTTGAACTAATTACACATCAATATTTACAGTGAAGAAGTTGAAAGAACTTGTTTTGAAATTTTAGCATTGATTAACTTTTTAACATAACATATATTGTGGATCAATATATTTCCTGTATTTTTCATGTTATTGGTTAATATTAATATAATTGGTTAATTTTATATTTGGTTAATATAAAGTTGAACTAATTACAAATCAATATCAAATTGACATTAAAATTCATTATTTACAATAAGGACGTTGAAAGAATTTGTTTTGAAATTTTAGTAAATGAAAACTTTAACTATTAATATTGTGAATATTTATTAGATTCTTTGTGTTATTAATTAATTTTATAATTACATTGATTATGCTAAGTGCACATATATTCCAATTACAATGATTAAAATAATTACAAATCAATGTGAAAGTATGTGAAACTACCATATTACAAATCAATCTTTGCATATTACAAATCAATCTTTGCAATCAAGAAGCTAAAAGAAATTGTTTAGAATCACGGTGATTTATCTAATTAGCAATTAATGTGAAAGTATGTTAAACTACCATATTACAAATCAATCTTTAGAATCCAGAAGTTGAAAGAAATTATTTAGAATCTGGAAGTTGAAAGAAATTATTTAGAATTTTATCAAGATAATAGGATTCTTCATGCTATTGGCTAATTTTATATTTGGACTAATTATTCTTTGCACATTGTTATATATATTCCTACAATAGTGATTGAACAACTTACCAATCAACCCGGAAGCATGTGAAACTAACATGGTACAAATCAATCTCTCTGACTCGGAAGTTGAAAGAAACTGCTTAGAAGTTTTAACAAGTTGATTAACTGAAATATTGCAGGTATTTCTTGGAATCTTCATGTCAATGGCTACTTTTATATTTGGACCAATTACTTTATGCACATTGATACAACTCATAATGTTGGAGTATGCAAATGGAGATAGGCGTGAATCATTAATATGATACATGTATAATTACATCATTATGACCTTTGGATTCATTTTCCAAGAGGTCTCTTGGATTTCCGATGACAGTTGGTTTCATTTCCTTCAACTGAGTAACCCTAACAGATCACATTTTCAACATTTCCCCCCCTTAATCCGAAAGGGTGTATGTGAGTCCAAGAAGAGAGCTGAAATCTGAGAGTGGGCAGATGAAACCTGGAAGTGGACAATGTTATGAACATAAAAAAACACATATAAATATATATTCATAACATAGTAATTAATTAGTAAATAGTAATTATTAATAATGAAATGACATGTCTTAAAAAGACATGTCTATTGGTTAAGGGCACCCCTGCGTGGGTATATAAACAAGCCCTCATTTTCAATTGTAATCATCTCATATTTTTATCAATTATTTATATTTTATATATTACTATACAATTGCATACCTGGTTATTTATTACATTGGTATCAGAGTAGATCGGTCCTCCCCAAACCCCCACATTCCATATCATAAAAGCACACCCACTCATGCCCAGCCATCCGCCATCTCCTTCACACCCCTATCCGTCCCCCCTTTCCATCTCCCATAACTTTTCCCCCCAATCTATTCCCCCTCCTGCAACCAGTACCCTGTTCCCTGTGCCTCCCCGTCTCTTTTAAAATCCCCCGTAACCTGTTTCCTTCCCTCCCGTCCCCTTCCCCTTTCCCCTGTTCCCTGTCCCTTCCCGTTCCCCTTCAAAAAAAAAACCCCGTAACATATTCCCCTCCCTCCCGTCTCCCTTTCCGTTCCCTCATTCCCTTCCCTTCCCATAACCCTATACCGTAACTATTCTCCCGTAACCTAACCCCTCCCATAATCCCTCACTCATAGACGTCCCCGTAACCCTTACTCGTAAACACTACCCTTCCCATCCCCGTAAAACCTTCCCCGTAACTTTTTGTAACCCCTTTCCCCCGTAACCTCTACCCCTTCCCGTAACCCTCCCCCCATCCCGTAACTACTCCATAACCTACCCCTGTCACCCTCACACAATCGGCCACCTTCGCTCCTGTCGACCACTCCCATAAATAAACTAACACACCCCTTCATTGAGTCATACCCTTTTAAAAGGGAACTTTGACCATATATATATATATATATAATTCCCAATATAATTTNTTCCCCGTAACTTTTTGTAACCCCTTTCCCCCGTAACCTTCCCCCCGTCCCGTAACTACTCCATAACCTACCCCTGTCACCCTCACACAACCGGCCACCTCTGCTCCTGTCGACCACTCCCATAAATAAACTAACACACCCCTTCATTGATTCATACCTTTTTAAAATATATATATATATATATATATATATATATATAATTTCTTTACACATATTTTACATTTAAAAAAATAAATATATATATATAATAAAACTAATAATAATAATTTAAAAATAAAAAAATAAAAAAATTAGAGATTGAACAGTATAATCAGTCAAAATTGCCGAGAAGTATTCACCCCCAAGTACCAGGAAAATGACAGAGTTAAAAAATCAAATTGAAAAAATAGACCAAGAATGCAAAAATGTCCGACAGTTACTCGAAAAAGCATTACAAAAAACTAATGACGAATTGCGAGAAGAAATAAAGGTCAATAACGATGCACTCAAACAAGAACTGACCCAAAATCTAAAAGAAGAGATTTCAAAAGAAGTCGGAAGCAAATTACGAAAAGGCATAGAAATTCTAAAACAAGATTTGAAAGAAGATATTTTTCAAGAAATCGAAATTAACTTACGACAAGGTTTGGGAAACTTTAAAAGAGAAATAACAGAAGAATTACAAGTCTGGGTCTAATAACACAACATCAACAAACAAAGCATGATGAGCTTTTAAAGTTAATAAAAGATCAAGGCCACCAACAAGTTCCCCAATCACAATAAAATGATTCAAGCACTTCTAACACATCACCACCTCCACTGCCACAGCCTCCCTACAATTCAAATCATCAAACCACATCACAATATCAACATCTAATGATTTACCCTCCCAAAGCCAAAATTGAACTATCAAAATACAATGGCAGCGATAACCAATGCGTGGCTTGGTTTAACAAAACTGAAGAACATTTCCAAATATATAATATTACAACTGATGAAGAAAAAGTAAAATACGCATCCATGTTCCTCGAAGGCATAGCATACAATTGGTACATATGGTGGAAAGGAAGAATCCAATCATACACTTGGAACTCCTTTAAAAATGATTTTTTTAAAAGATTCCAGGGCATCTCAGAGCAAGAATTATTTTCCAAACTCACCACGCTACAACAAAAAGGCAATGTAGATGAATTTACACATCAATGGGAATCCCTGGCCACCCGAGTATTTGGATTATCTAATGATCAATTACTCCAAGCTTACATAGGTGGTCTCAAGCCGCATATCCAAGACGAGTTAAAATTACATGAGGTCACTAATGTTGAAATAGCAAGACGCAAGGCAAAAGCAAAAGAAGAAAAGCTAGAAGGCCAATCAAGATTCGGCAAGTTTTATTCAAGAAGAAACATAAACTAGAACACAAACACAGAAACTGACAAATATATACCACCCAACTTACAAGAAGATAGAAGAAGTCGGGATTACCAAAGAATAAGTGAAGGTAAATGTAAATACTGTGGTGAAAAATGGGACCCAAGACACAAATGTCGCACAGAAGATAAGTCAAAAAAATTATACACTTGCCAAGCAGAAAACATCGAGGAATCAGACACAGAAGAATCAGTTACAGAAGAAATGGGAAACAATCAAAATGACATGTCAGATCTCTTAAATAATGACACACCAAGAATATCATTAGCAGCCATCTCAGGCATCAGCCAACCACAAACATTACAATTAAAAGGACACAAAAAAAGATAACGTCACAGTATTAATCAACACAGGAAGTACCCACAATTTTCTTGACATCAATGTCGCAAGGAACCTTAAATTGTTTGTATATCCAGTACCAAATATGAAAGTGATGGTCGCAGATGGTAAGAAAATTGAAAATGGAGGAAAATGCCATAAGGTGAAACTCCAAATTCAAGATTTCAATCTGGAATCTGAATTTTACACCGTACCCCTGGGAGGAGTAGACGTGGTTTTAGGAGTCCAATGGTTGCAAACCTTAGGCACCTACTCAGTCAATCACCAAGAGCATTTTATCAAATTCAAATGGCAAGGGCAGATTTATAAATGATTCGGAAAGGAGCAACTACCTATTTTATCCAATGCCACTACATGGGAATACAAGAACCAGAACAAGACTCCAAAAATTCAGAAATCCAAGACTTAATTCAAACACACAAGAAGGTGTTTCAAGACCTCCCCATGGACTTACCTCCACAAAGAAGAATTAAACACTTAATTGAAATTAAACCAGGGTCAAGCCCAGTCAAGATTAGACCATACAGATACCCCCATCATCATAAAACAGAAATAGAAAGATTAATTCAAGACTTGTTAAAATGTGGGATTATCACAAAAAGTAGAAACCCATATTCAGCCCCAGTTGTACTAGTACGAAAGAAAGATGGTTCTTTCAGGTTATGCATAGATTATCGTGGGCTTAATAAGATAACAATTAAAAATAAATTTCCCATTCCTTTCATCGACAAAATGTTGGATGAACTTCATGGAGCCAAATTTTTTTCAAAACTCGATTTGAGATCAGGATATTACCAGATTAAGGTAAGATTAGAAGATGTACCAAAGACCGTCTTCCGAACCCATGAAGGACACTATGAATTCAAGGTAATGCCTTTTGGGCTAACTAATGCCCCGGCCACCTTCCAAGCAACTATGAATGAACTATTTCACCCACACATAAGAAAATATGTTTTAGTCTTCTTTGATGACATTTTAGTGTACAGCAAAACATGGAAGGAACACATAAATCATTTAGGACAAGTATTATCTATTCTAGAAAAAAATCAATTCTACGCAAAAATGTCAAAATATACTTTTGGCGAGGAGGAAGTAGAATATCTCGGTCACATTATTTCCAAAAACGGAGTTAAGGTAGACCCAAACAAAATCAAAGTAATTA
>JASDQU010194567.1:3267-19781 GCA_032191745.1 Picea mariana | reverse complement strand
ATGATATCTTAGCCGAAATTCTGAGGAAAGTGAAGAAAAGAAGGCCGAAATGCAAGGAAGGATAAATTCTTTTGAAGGTGCTTTCTATGGTATGTTATTTTCAGGTCATCTCACCATTTTCGCTATAAATTTTTTTATATAATGATTCAGATCCTGAAATTGCTATGCAAGTGAGAGAACATATCCAAGTATCTGTGGTTCAAAATTCAGCTTTTGGGTCGTTGTATTTTTGGAGTTACACCCGTTGGAAAATAGGGTTTGTGGCGAGTCCTGAAACTAGTCAAAATCAGGTGTTTCGGGTAAAAACGTCATAACTTCTTCATAACAGATCAAAATTAAGTGAGACAAAATGTGTCGGTTAGGGTAAAGGCTGTAGTATGATGGCCATCTTCGAGGCCGATGGCCATCTATGTAGTCTCACCACAAAGACCGGCACTTAATTCTTTCCCTGCTTCTCCCTATTCAAATGTAGGTGGCGGAGAGTCATCTAACAGCTCGCCCGAGAGTGGAGGGGCCTCCATTACATCCTCCACTCTACACTATGGTAGATAGAGGTAAAACTCAGCAGAATGAATGGGTTTAGACTTTGTAGTGACGTATGTTGATTTTCAAAGAGCATTCAACTTTGAATTTTATGGCATTGTATTAAACAAAAGCATGATTCTTTTAAGATTAATGATGTTTCGATATATATATGTGTGTGGGGCATTGTATTAAACAAAAGCACGATTCTTAATTGAATCGTGACGTTTCTATGTAATTTTTAAAAAAAGTATATGGCTGCTCCAAAGTGAATTTTATTTATTTTAGTTTTGCATTCGAACGGGTATTCTACATGGTCAATGTATCCACCAACGGAATGCTTTTTATTTCCACTTATTTTTGTTTTTAAAATTTTACGTTCCACGGTACCGAGGAAAGCCAACGCATCCAAAATTTGATGTAGAGTCGTTCAAACAAGAATACGAATGCTTGATGTGATTTTTTTTTCTCTTAATTTTACATTCTACGTATCTACCCAGTCAACTGACTGTTGTTTCGGAAGTTTACACAAAAATCGATCCCCAATCAAAATTTACAAGCACTCAGGCAGAGCATCCACCAAGGTAATGGTACCGTCAGGGTTACACAGGGATCATTCCCAGTCATGAATGGCAAACATTCAGATTTGATTCTGCTAGCTCTCTCACATAACCGAGTGTCTTAAGAGTGCTTTCCATTAGCAATGGATCTACACCCTAAATACTAAGTTACAAACATGTTAAATGGTATTAATCTTAATAAATAAATAAACATGAAAATGTTATTATTTTTCTTGAAAGTCTCATTAAAAATTGTTTATTTTTTAATGAG
Source organism: Picea mariana (assembly GCA_032191745.1). Taxonomy (NCBI): domain Eukaryota; kingdom Viridiplantae; phylum Streptophyta; class Pinopsida; order Pinales; family Pinaceae; genus Picea; species Picea mariana. The sequence goes on along the minus strand of JASDQU010194567.1, from coordinate 18,428 downwards.
AACATGTCATCCACTAATGAGTTTGGGTTGGATCTTGTCATCTAAACATAAAACTTATATCGTCCTCTCTCTATGTTATCATTTTTTGTTATCGCATAAAACTTGTATCCTCGTTCTTCATCTTATCGCATAATTATATATTTCAAGTGTTTTAAAGAATTTGGGGTAGTCAATCTAGTCATTGAAACCCAAAACTTTTATGAAAGTTTTTTTAAAGATGTTTTTTAAAAAGATAGGAAGAATATAGGTTAAAACATAAGTATTAGTATTTAATTCAATTAAATAATTGAAATTTTATTTTTAGTTTTAGTTTATTTTTTTTAATTAAAAAATGTTTTTTATAAATTAATATTTAATTAATTTGGAAAAAAAATTAAAAAATTAAAAATTAACTAGTCAAATGTTAAGGATGTATCTCATTGATTCTAATTTTTATATATGTAGAAATCTCAAAGTGTGTATAATTAGCTTCTAAAAAATATTGAACAAAGATCGATTTGTTCAAAATTCTCTTAAAGAAAAAAGAATTTCGATAATTTATTTTAGTATTAGTAATTTGGGGAAATCAATTTTTTTTTAAATATTTTTTCACATCATTTTTTAATTTATTTTAGTATTAATAATTTGAGAAAATCAAATATTTTTTTCACCTAAATGTCCTGATTGTAAATATTTTCTAAACTCTTTAATAGATATAAGAAATTTAGGGTTCATATATGAATTTAAAAAAAAAGGGGAATTAAAGCATTATATTATATAAGGATTGCACATAAGCTAATCTAATCAGCAAGTTTAAAAATATTTACAAAATTTGGGCCACCCCCTATACATGCTCCTAGTGCTATCATGCTGAAAATTGCATAGATCTTCCATAGGCCTTCTTAGAATATTTCCATCCAGTCTAGGTGAAAATGTCTTTACATACTCACCTAAAAAATAAAACAACTATACAAAAGGTTAACGATGAGCATGGAACTTCATGCACTCTCTTAAGACCAGAGCTAAAATGAACAAGTAGACTATGTTCCCTACATAAAGAAGTGAATGGACTTAACTTCACACAAATTCAAATAAATGTAGTTGGCTTTGTTATCACATAGTTTGTAGTTAGGCTAATAGATGGATGAAAAGAGGTCAAATTGGCGTAAGGCCCAGGGGAGACGTCCCCGGTGACTTGGGGTTTTGAGAAGGAAAAAGGCTTAAGAGTTAATATATAATTTCTCCATCACAGGTCACCACATGATCAGAAAGTACGACTTATAGCCAATAAAGATAATCGGAAGTAATAACCAATAAAATCACCTACCTGAAACAAAGCAACAATAAAACTATATGTGCAAGCTTGCTTGTTGGTTAGTACTTCATATAATCAATGACTTTCTGATAGTAAGCAATTGAGCAACAATTGATGAAGTAAATCAATGTCTACATGATAGCAATGATTACAATATATATATTACTTCTCAATGAATGCTAAAGGCACTTCACAATAAACAATGGAAATTAATCATTAATGTAACAATACTTGAAGCAACACTTTAGCTGATCATTCAATTGTTTTAAAGATAATGTAAATGTTGCATATAGGTGTTTATAGCATAGAAAGATGACGACATCAATAAGGTTAGTATAATTAGTCTAGGCTAGGGTTAGTATGGTTAGGTTTTGTTCAAAAGTATTGGAAGTTTATAGGATCAAGTTATTCAATACAAAAGGCCTTAGATCAGTGTGCTCCTAGCGTATATGCAGTCAAAATGATTATGCAAAAGCTGAAGGATCAAGTGAAAGTGGTAAAACTAAGGACAAGAGATTTAAACCTTGAGGTGTTGCTATGGAAAGGCCTCAAGGATGAAACCCTAGGGGAGAGAGGCTCACTTTGGTGTTGCTATGGCAAGGCCTCAATGCTCTCTCCTCCTTCCTTAGCTTAATGGAAACAACTAGCTTCAATAATGGTTGATAACAGGTAAGACAAGCAGGTTTGCAAGCAACGTGTTGCTAAAGCAAGGCTTTACTAGGCAAACCCTAGGGAAAATCAACTCACCAAGGTGTAGGGGAACTAGGCCTTAGAGCATTTTCTCCTTCTTAGCTCAACAAATAAGAGAAGCGACTAGCATGGAAGAAGATGGATGGAGTGTTTATATGGCAAGGCTCTATCCTCTTCAACAATTCAAAAGGCTAGAAAGAAAGAATAGAGTGTTGCTAAGGCAAGGCTCTATCTCACTTCAACAAATAAAATGGCTTAAAACCTTAGTAGGGACATGAAACAAGGACCTTCAATGTGTGCTTGTCACCTAGGATATGATTCAACAAATTATAATAATAAATGCAAGAAAATAACACTACAACTGTTCAATCAAGAAGTTTTTGCAAAAATTCACTTACATTTAACCAAGAAATCACATAGCAAAACCCTAGTTGTAATACCTTCCACCAAGAGAAATGCCAAAATATGTGAAGAAAGTCTTCCTTCAACAAGTGCACCTCACAATTTCAGCCAATAACCCTAAGGAGGGTGCAAATTTTAGACCTCACCAAGTGGTGAGTGAGAGATGATGAAAAAATGAAGGTAAAAACCCTCAATTTATACAGTACAATGACCTAAATTTACTTTTTAGGTCATAAAAAGGCCGACAAGGCCAAAGTACTAAAATCATATTGTTTTACATTAAATGTTTGAAAATTAAACCCTAATAAAGAAATAGAGAGACACCATCCCCTTTCTAGGGTGACGTTAGCCCCTTCTAGGGCAAATGCAACCTCCTCGATCAAAACGTTAGCCCTCCTTGGGCTTTTCCAAGATGCTACACATGCCAATGCTACCATATCTGTCTCCTAAGACGTCCATACTACTATATGACGTCATGGGCTTCATGGGAGACGTCCTGGGCCTTCCAAAGCCAATGTTCCTATGGAGAGGGCTCAACCCCCCTAGGTACAGGTCTGCTTAGTTGCCTCTGGTGGATTCTTCTGCTCTTCCTTGGTACAAATGCTCTGCCCTGTCTATGCCCCCAACTAGGGTCTCAACATCCATTGGGTGGTCTTTTCATCCCCATGGAGGTCCAAACTGATCATCTCCTAATGTGTACATGTCCATCGGTACCTGTCTGTCGGGCACGATCCTGCACATCAACAACTATGCCCTCCATGGGCTCATAAGTCACAAGGATCATAGCAATGTCAATCACATATAATCATCAATATTTATTAAACATGTGCATAAAACCCCTTTACCCCAGTCTAGTGCTCAAAGAGATTATACAAGTTTGCAATACAAGTTTGGGGAAAGTGACATGACATCCTATTGGGCTAGTGTCTACTAGTAGAGGGATGTTCCTGGAAAAGATTAAATCCAATTCATGGAGGTGGGTGAGGTGGATGGGGATGCCTGGGCAAAAGGTGCAGTGATAGCAGGGATGTATTACCAATGGGTGTCTCTGTGGAGGGTGAACTCCACCTGTCATGGATGCAAATATTTCCAAGCCCATTTATGTTTTTTAATCTTCATTTTTTCCAAGATGATAATCAAAGGACATTGCCCTGGCCTGGTGACCATTGGTGGCAATGTTAGCCACAAGAATTTCACAGAAATGAGAAGGTTGGCTCGTGATGAGACCCCCTTTCTCTTGTCTATGCCACCAAGAGCCACTACGCTGGCGTGGTGACCAGATGCTGGTAGTGTCATACCGCTAGATGCCCATGGACCTAATAGGTCAGATCATGATGAGACCTCTTATCCTCTAACCAAGTCTTGTCTTATTTATTTTTTATCTTTTTATTTCTTTTTCTCTCAAGAAGTTAGTTAAGGGACATTTCCCTGGCTTGGTGACCAGAAGTGACAATGTTACCCACAAGTACTTTCATGGAAATGAGAAGTTTGGCTCGTGATGAGACCCCCTTTCTCTTGGCCATGCAACCAAGAGCCACTACCCTGGCATGGTAACCAGATGTTGGTAGTGTCACATCGTTAGGCACCCATGGACATAATGAGATGGCTTGTGATGAGACCCCCCATCCTTCAACTAGGTATTTATTTATTTTTTCTACGGGTCCCTCTGTTTCTTACTGAGAATCCTTTTATTGCTTTCTCGAGGATCCCTGGGCGAAGTATCTCGAGATTTTATTCTTAGGATTTTATTGTCAGCTACTTTTACCCCCCAGGCCTTTAGCCCATTTTTCCCACAAGGTAAGGTACAACCCCTGAATGATCAACCCTATGCCCAGACCAAGGTAACGGGATGGGTGAGTGGGAAACAAGATGGAAACTAGTATGTGTGACGAGAATGGACGACGGCTCTTCAAAAATCCCCAAGTGGAAAATCAAAACCTATGGACACAAGCTTGCTAGGGCATCATGTCATTCCCCCCAGACATGGTCAAGTGGAAAAGCATAACATCTAAGAACCTGGTAGAAACAAAGGAATCAAATGCACATATTCAAAGGTTTTGAGGATCAGAGTGACACATACCATGATACCTAGACTCATTACCTCATGGAGCAAGAACCATCTCTAATGCAGTACCAAGCCGAAGGTGATGGATGTTTCTATTGTTGCTGACAAAGTGGAGGTGCTGAAAGGGAGAAAATATGGGCCCTCGAGGGCCATGCTCAAGTCGATCTGGATCTCGATACTCCATGTCTAGGACCTGTGGGCCTCGAGACATAATCTCCTAGTTATCCTTGAAAGTGGGGGATAACATCTGGCTCCAACTCAGGGACATGTGCTCACAGTAGAGCGCATGAGAACCTCAACATCTCTGGCATAACCTGCAACCTGCTTGATCTCAATAGAAAACATCAGTAACAATTTGGGGTGGTGTTACAACCCCAGCATATATATATATATATATATATATATATATATGACTAAGATAAAAGCAATCATATGTATAAGTGTAAAAGAAGACTATGCTAACATGCAACGCAGATGGTACAATACATGAAATGAAAATGCCTACTTACCTATACTTACCTGTTGGCTAGATGTTAGGTGTAGTAAAATGACCAGTGAAACCCATCCAATAACATCCCAAAATACCTGCCTTTGTGCTTCATCATAAGCCAAAATAATGATAAGTCAAACACAAAAATGACATGGTTTAGAGTATATATTTTATCATCGGAAGTCACAAAGTCTAACTCATGGAGGCGGGTGGGAGGGATAAAATTCTTACAAGTCCATCTTTGAGGAAAGTACTCAATCCACTTCAGGAAGGGGTCATGGAAAATTGAAGGTTCAGAACATTGACTCAAAAGGTCTGCAAACTAGCTTCCTAGGACGTCCTCACACTCTGAAATTTGGGAAGGGATTGACAATGATCTAGTAAATGACTGGAAAGATGTCAGGGGAAATTCGAAAAACTCAGATAACATACTCAAACTTGTAGTATCCAACCAACCCTTGGACTTTAGGGTTTTCCCTAGAGGAAAATCAACATAAAAAAAATAACTCCCAACTACACCTCTAGAGACACAACAAGGTAGGGTAATCAGAGGTGGATGGGGAAAGTTGTCACAAGGATCCTTCTTTAAGAAAAGAAGGTCCTTACTCCTATCAAGACCTGAGCATAATAGTAGTTGATGATCATCTTCATGGAAAGAGTCCAAGTGCTCAGAGGAGTACTCATCAAAACCCTCAAGGTAAGATTGAAAATCATCAGGAAAACAAGGTACTAGGTCATCCTTGGGTTTTTGAAAAGTATGGGTAAAAATATCATCTCCTTATTGCCACTATTCAAGAGTAATATGCTGGGATAATTGCAAAGGAAACACTTGGAAATAACTCTCAATGTCATATATGGGATCCATATCATAACTGACTACATCCCACCTACGTCTCCCAACATATATGAACTCATCCATGTTATCAACCATGTCACTATCTGTATCATAACATGCAGTATTTGAAACACTCAAGGACTCATTTATCACCTCCTCTACCCCATCATAAAGTAGAGCGTCATCAAAATCTTGGGGAGGAGGGTAACTTAATGTTTCTTCTTATGCAGGAGCTTCGAGGACTTTGGTGTATTAAACATGTGTTATTGTTTCATCCTCATGAACTGCACCTTCATCTTCAATTGTACAGTACGAAATATCCACTTCTTTCAGGGATTCCATTTCTACTTCACTCTTTGAATCATGAAACAAGGTATCATCAACATCTCGAAAAGGAAGGCAACTAACATCATTGTCTTTTTGTTGTGCAGGGAGGAAAGGTTCGTGGATGGCCTTATCAGAGGGAGGAGCATAGGTTGATACTTCATCAATTTGCTCAGGTTCCACCTCCTCAACCATGTCTTCATTTTGTTGGTTTAAAACTTGTTCAAGGGAAACTAATTTTTTCAAACTGAGAGTGTCTGAGGTATCATCATTGATTTTGGTCGATAGAGAGGAAACATGTTTAGCTATGGACAAGGAGAGATTTACGTCGATTCGCATGACCATGTTGTGAGCTTCTGTGACTGTTTTTGGACCCTTTTTATTTAGGAGGAAGTTCAAATTCCCTAGGAGTGCATTGGTATAGAGATACAAAAGGTATTTTTCTTCACGATAATGGCTTTTAGGAATCTAGTATAACAACATATGAAACCTGACCCAGAAAACCCTGACAATCTCATTCTCAGTTTGTCTTATGTATTTGAGTCCTTTAAGTAATAATTGGATATCTTCCAATTTCATGCCCCAACTCATGAGAAAGGTCTCTTCTAACTAGTCCATAGATGTGATGCTAGTGGCTAGAAGATTATCATACCATCTTCCAGCATTTCCATGCAGAGTGGTAGAGAAGAGTTTCATTACCAAGTATTCAACATCGTCACTGAGAGGGTGGAGCTGAAAGAAAGCCCAAAAATTGCTCATGTGATAGTCGGGTCTTTCTCCATCAGTGCCAGTGAATCTAGGGATCCATTTTTCATACTTTGGGGGCATTTATCTAGGGTATCCCAGGATTTTACTCATGTCTAAAGGATTGTATTTTCCTGGATCCCATTGTGAATTCATATTTGGCTTCATCATTAATGGAGTCAACAAATAATTTTCTTGAAGCTATCAAAATATAAGGGAAAACACCCTAAGTGGAGTCTCTAGGTAAGCTTGTAAGATAAAGACTCTAAAGGCAAGGCTTACCGAAAAAGTGTCATCTTGAGGAAGGTTTGAATCAGTGTTCCTCGGAAACGATGCCAAAATTTTATCGCACAGTTTGTAGTTAGGCTAATAGATGGATGAAAAGAGTTCAAACTGGCGTAATTGAACAATCCCACCCACTGTCACCTCGATGGGAAGGTTATTTCTATTTAGGGAGGTAAGGCCCAGGGGAGATGTCCTCGGTGACCTGGGGTTTTGAGAAGGCAAAAGTCTTAAGAGCTAAAAGATAATTTTCCCATCACAAGTCACCACCTGATCAGAAGTCCGGCTTATAGCCAATAAAGATAACCGGAAGTGATAACCAATAAGATCACCTACCCGAGACAAAGCAACAATAAAACTATATGTACAAGCTTGCTTTCTAGTTAGTACTTCATATAATCAATGACTTTCTGATAGTAAGCAATTGAGCAACAATTGATGAAGTAAATCAATGTCTACAATATAGAAATGATTACAATATATATATTACTTCTCAATGAATGCTAAAGGCACTTCACAATAAACAATGGCAATTAATCATTAATGTAACAATACTTGAAGCAATGCTTTAGCTGATCATTCAACTGATTTAAAGATAAAGTAAATGTTGCATATAGGTGTTTATAGAATAGAAAGATGATGATAGAAATAGGGTTAGTAGAATTATTCTAGGCTAGAGTTAGTATGGTTAGGTTTTGTTCAAAAGTATTGGAAGTTTATAGGATCAAGTTACTCAACACAAAAGGCCTTAGACCAGTGCACTCTTAGGGTATATGGAGTCAAAAGGAGGATGAAAAAGCTAAAGGATCAAGTGAAAGTGTTAAAACTAAGGAAAAGAGAGTTAAACCATGAGGTGTTTCTATGGCAAGGCCTCAAGGATGAAACCCCAAGGGAGAGAGGCTCTCTTTGGTGTTGCTATGGCAAGGCCTCAGTGCTCTCTCCTCCTTCCTTAGCTTAATTGAAATGGATAGCTTGAATAATGGTTGATAAGAGGTAATAAAATTAGGTTTGCAAGCAACGTGTTGCTAAAGAAAGGATTTACTAGGAAAACCCTAGGGAAAATCGGCTCACCAACGTGTAGGGGAACTAGGCCTTGGAGAGTTTTCTCCTTCTTAGCTCAACAAATAATAAAAATGGCTAGCATGGATGAATATGGATGGAGTGTTGCAATTGAAAGGATCTATCCTCTTCAACAATTCAAAAGGATAGAAAGAAAGACTAGAGTGTTGATAAGGCAAGGCTCTATCTCACTTCAGCAAATAAAATGGCTTACACCTTGGTGAGGACATGAGACAAGGACCTTCAATGTGTGCTTGTCACCTAGGGTTTGATTCAACAAATTATAATAATAAATGCAATAAAATAACAATACAACCATTCAATCAAGAAATTTTTGCAGAAATTCACTTACACTTAACCAATAAATCACATAGAAAAACCCTAGTTGTAATACCTTCCATCAAGAAAAATGCCAAAATATGCCAAGAAAGTCTTCCTTCAACAAGTGTGCTTCAAAATTTCAGCCAACAACCCTAATGAGGGCGCAAATTTCAGACCTCACCAAGTGGTGAGGGAGAGATGATGAAAAAATGAAGGTAAAAACCCTCAATTTATACAGTACAATGACCTAAATTTACTTTTTAGGTCATAAAAAGGATGACACGGCCAAAATACTAAAATCATATTATTTTACATTAAATGTTTGAAAATTAAACCCTAATCAAGCAATATAGAGACTTCATCCCCTTTCTAGGGCGACGTTAGCCCCTTCTAGGGCAAATGATGCCTCCTGGAGAAAAACGTTAGCCCTCCTTGGGCTTCTCCAAGCTGCCACATGTGCCAATGTTGACATATATGTCTCCCAAGACATCCATACTATTGTGTGACGTCATGGACTTCCTAGGAGACATCCTGGGCCTTCCAAGGCCAATGTTTAGGTGGAGAGGGCTCAACCCCTTTAGGTACAGGTCTTCTCAGCTGCCTCTAGTGGATTCTTCTGCTCTTACCTGGTACAAATGCTCTGCCCTGTCTCTGCCCCCAAATGGGGTCTCAACATCCATCGGATGGGCTTTTCAGCCCCATGGAGGTCCGAACTAATCATCTCTCGATGTTTACCTGTCCATCGGTACCTGTCCGTCGAGCATGATCCTACACATCAACATCTATGCCCTCCATGGGCTCATAAGTCATGGGGATAATAGCAATTTCAATCACATCTAATCATCAATATTTAATAAACATGTGCATAAAACCACTTTACCCCAGTCTAGTGCTCAAATAGATTATACAAGTCTGCAATACAAGTTTGGGGAAAGTGACAGTGCATCCTATTGGGCTAGTGTCTACTGGTAGAGGGATGTTCCGGGAAAATATTAAATCTAAGTCATCCAGGTGGGTGAGGTGGATGGGGATGCTTGGGAAAAAGGTGTAGTGATAATAGAGATGTATTACCAGTGGGTGCCTCTGTGAAGGGTGAACTAAACCTGTCATGGATGCAAATATTTCCAAGCCCATTCATGCCTTTTAATCTTCATTTTTTCCAATATGCTAATCAAAGGACACTGCCTTGGCTTGGTGACCAGTGGTGGCAATGTTAGCCACAAACATTTCACGGAAATGAGAAGGCTAACTCCTGATGAGACTCCCTTTCTCTTGGCTTTTCCACCAAGAGCCAATACCTTGACGTGGTGACCAGATGTTGGTAGTTTCATACTGCTAGATGCTCATGGACCTAATAGGTCAACTCGTGATAAGACCTCCTATCCTGTAACCAAGTCTTGTCTTATTGATTTTTTATCTTTTTATTGCTTTTTCTCTCAAGAAGTTAGTTAAGGGACATTGAAATGGCTTGGTGACCATAAGTGACAATGTTACTCACAAGTACTTTCACAGAAATGAGAAGGTTGGCTCGTGATGAGACCCAGAAGGTTGGCTCGTGATGAGACCCCCTTTCTCTTGGCCATGCAACCAAGAACCACTACCTTGGCATGGTAACTAGATGCTGGTAGTGTCATACCGTTAGGTACCCATGGACGTAATGAGTTGGGTCGTGATGAGACCCCCCATCCTTCAACTAGGTCTTGACTTATTTTTTCTACAGGTCCCTTTGTTTCTTACTGAGAAGCCTTTTATTTCTTTCTCGAGGATCCTTGGGTGAAGCATCTCAGGGTTCTTTTCTTAGGCTTTTATTCTCAGCTACTTTTACCCCCTAGGATTTTAGCCCATTCTTCCTGCAAGGTACTATACAACCCCTGAATGATCAACCCTATGCCCAGACCAAGGTAATGGGATGGGTGATCGGGAAACAAGATGGAAAGTGGTATGTGTACTGGGAACAGACGATGGCTCTTCATAAATCCCCCCATTGGAAACTCAAAACCTATGGACACAGGCTTGCTAGGGCATCATGTCATTCCCCCCAGACATGGTTAAGTGGACAAGCATAAGATCCAAGCACCTGTTAGAAACAAATGAATCAAATGCACATATTCAAAGGTTTTGAGGATGAGAGTGACAGATACCATGATAGCCTAACTCATTACCTCATGGAGAAAGAACCATCTCTAATGCAGGACCAAGCCGAAGGTGGTGGATGTTGTTGTTGTTGCTGACAAAGTGGAAGCACTAAAAGGGAGAAAAGATGGGCCCTCCAGGGCCGTGCTCAAGTCGATATGGCTCTTGGTACTCCACGTCTAGGATCTGTGGGCCTCGAGACATAATCTCCTAGTTATCCCTGAAAGTGGGGGATAACAAGCTCCATTTGAACACACAAACTATAGTTTCCATACCCTTGCTAATTGTCAATACTTATGTCAATTAAGAAAGGGGGAGGGTCTTTCTAATCCCATAAATGTTTGATATACCTTCTTCTAAGATTGAAAAGTATTTTTATAAATTAATATTTAATTAATTTGAAAAAATATATATTAAAGATTAATTAAAAAGATCACACAAATTTTAAGGATATATTTCATTGTTTTTAATTGTTAAATGTCAATAGTAAAAATCTGTATAATTAGCTTATAAATTTTTTTAACAAAGATTGATTTGTACAAAATTTTCATAAAGAAAAAAAAATTTCAAGTAATTTTTTTTATATTTTTTCACCTAAATGTCCTAATTGTAAATATTTTCTATTCTCTTTAATAGACATAAGAAACTTAGGGTTTATATATGTCTTAAAAAAAATGGAATTGAAACATTATATTATATAGGATTCCACATAAGCTAATCAACAAGTTCAAAAAGATTTACAAAATTTGGGCCACTATCTATTCTAAAAATGTCTTTACATAATGACCCAACAAATAAAACAACTATACAAAAAGTTAACAATGAGCATGAAACTTCCAACACTCCCCTACTACCGAAGTTGAAATGCACAAATAAACTATGTGTTATACATATCCAAGTGAATGGACTTAACTTCACACAAATTCAAATAAGTGTAGTTGACACCATTTTAACACACAAACTATAATTCCCATACCTTTGTTAATTTCCAATACTTAAGTCAATTAAAAAAGAGGGAAAATCTTTCTAACCCCATTAATGTCTTATATGCCTTCTTCTAAGATTGTCCCCTCTTTATCCTAAAGATCAACATATGAGTTGCCCTGTCGCTTGATAAGGTGCAGGGAGTATTTCTCAAATTCAGATACAAGAGAAACATATGAGCAGTGATACCAATAAGGATATTGTTTCCAATAATTTGTTTTTTATCAATTCTCTAATTATTAGAATCGAGTCCCCCAAAATGAAAATCTTAAGGGTTCCCATTCATTTAATTTTATTTGAAATACATTAATATGGTGAATACTCATTGATATGTACATTAATATATTTTTTCTCCTTTTTCTTATTGTACTTTTTCCATTAATATTTTGTATTTGGAATATCAACAAAACACATACTCATTGATATGTAAATTAATATATTTTTTCTCCTTTTTCTTATTATATCTTTTCCATCAATATTTTGGATTTGGAATATCAATAAAACACAACATTTGTAATAAATTTTTGAAGATGTGAAATAAAACAACTAACAAAAAATTTATGTTGCAATATATAATAAAAGTAACTTATTATAACTACACTCTTATATAATTAAACAAAGATATATAATTGATCAATATATTTGGAATATCAACAAAACACATACTCATTGATATGTAAATTAATATATTTTTTCTCCTCTTTCTTATTATATCTTTTCCATCAATATTTTGGATTTGGAATATCAATAAAACACAACATTTGTAATAAATTTTTAAAGATGTAAAATAAAACAACTAACAAAAGATTTATGTTGCAATATATAATAAAAGTAACTTATTATAACTACACTGTTATATAATTAAACAAAGATATATAATAATCATAAAAAAAAAAAATTATTTTATTTAAAAAATAAGGATGAATATTAAATTTTAACACTTAAAAATAAAAAATAAGAATGAATATTAAATTTCAACACCTAAAAATAAAAAAAATAAAGATGAATGAATATTAAATTTCAACACCTAAAAATAAAAAAATAAAAATGAATATTAAATTTCAACACTTAAAATTGAGTTAAGATAAAAGAAAAAGATTATGATTAATATCAATTTTAACACTTAAAATTAAGATAAATTTCATTATTTTTCAAAATTGATTAATTAAAATTTGAATTTAATATCTTATATTTACAATACAATTATTTTATATTAAAATTTTATTATTTTTTTTAAATTATTGTGTAAACATTTTTTTTATTATTCATATATAATTTTTCTAATTTTATTTTAGACACTTCATCTATTTAATAAATAATTGAATATTATCCATTTCATCTATTTAAAAATTTGTTTTTTCTGGTTAGATTCTTGAGATTTAAATGTCTAATTCAAGTCATGAAATTATTGCTATTTCTTCATTTGTGGGAATTGAATTTGAATAGTGAGAATAATAATCATTCCTAGTAACTACTTAAACTAAACCTAATGTCGAATTCAAGCTATGAAATTATTTCTATTTCTTTATTTGCAGGAATTGAATTTGAATAGTGAGAATAATAATCATTCCTAGCATGAACTAAACCTAATTAACAATCAATATATCATATACTCCCTTTTTTAATAGTTGATGCTATGATAAAAATCCATTACATCAAAATAGTAATTTATTTTAAATTTGATGAAAATTTAGATATCTATTTAAGATTTAATTATAAATGCAATATTAATATTCTTGTTAATTATCTACTTCATATTAACTGGAAAATATTTTTATTTATGAAAATATTTTTATTTATGAAAAGTTATCTCTATTGGAATGGGAATCCCGTTTAATTGTGAAAACTTAAATGTTCAAATCCATATAAGACATCACTAGGGAATATAAAATTTGTAATTTGTAAATATGCAATATTTACTTATTATACCTGTCACAACATATGTGGCATGGTATATAACATGCGATATGCAGACAATGCATATTAATTCATCAGTTGACTAAAAATTTATGATCTTTTCCGAAGGTGAAACATTACAACCTGATTTTTTTATTTTTTAAAATTATTTGAAAACATTTTTTGAACATCTGATTGGTTAATGAAATGAACTTGTTATTGCGGGTATGGCGGAAGGTCATAAATATAAATGTGAAGTCATAAAATGTTTCGTGGGTTATTGTGCGAAGAGAAGACAGTGGTGGTGAGTATTTGTTGGGTGACTCCAAATTCCCGCAATCAATGCACTGCAGATAGTTTTACTGCACTCAATTCACTGGATAGGTTGTTGCAGTACATGCATAAGCGTGGAAATCACTACCTTACTATCCCCGACAACTTCCAGTGCGAAAGGGTGGAGGCCATTGATTGCAAGTGGATTTCTGCATTGTCCTCTCTTATGCAGATTGAGAAATGCTTGAGCCACATTCTACAACAGTGAATTCATGGGTGCAGATTCGAAACCCTAGATCGACTATTGTGACACAGTCGTGCTTCAGGTAATATGGCCTTCCTTTATCGCTTTAGTTTCATTTCATTTAGGGGATTACTTTTTAATCTGCGAATTCAAACTGTCAAAACTTATGTCGATGGTTTGTAATTTTTTTAGCCCCAATTCAAACCCCATGTGGGGTTTTCAATTTTTTTTTAAGTAATTTTCATGGATTTTTTTGGGTTTGGAAAGTACGATTTTTGGTTTGGAAAGATCGAATTTCATGGGTTGAGGTAAAATTTATTTAATTTATGATGATCATCGACATACTGGAAGTGGGTTGATTTCGTTTCTTTTACTTTTTTTTCTTTAAAGAAGAATTTCTAATTTTCCATGGGAGGTGGAGGAGTTGAATGTGTGGCGGCGCGACATGTTATAAAACATTTCTCCATCTCTGAGCCATTTTGTGGGAACAATACTATAAATAGCATTCACGAATTCGACATAAAGTCAAATTCTGCAAATTTCTCCGATCAAGAGCTTCAGGAAGATAACAAGAATATTAGCAAGTCACACAGTGTCAAGGAAGGGAGAAGTGCAAAAGAATTATCGAAGTCATGGGGTGATGGTGCTAGTGTTATTGCTACTACTTCTACTAATGTTGTTTCTTTTGTTGTTGAGCATGTAGATAGGCCGAAGAGATATTCAAGGTGGGATGTTTCTTAAGAGAATGTTGGGAATTCGAGGATCAACTAAAATGAGATGTTTCTTAAGAGAATGTTGGGAATTCGAGGATCAACTAAAATGAATTAGGAGTAGGACTAGGATTGCATAAGCATGATGGTGGATATGAAGGGTATGCCACTGGAAGTGTGCAAGAGGATGAATTGGGAATATAGAGAATGCTTGACACCTGGAGATTTAACTACTTAGAGAATTTGTGTTACTCAAATAGACAAAACAAAATCAAAAGATCTTACATTTGTTTGCACATACACACAAACATCGGTCTTACGCTCTCATTGTAGGAATTGATGCAATGTTAAATTCTTTTTGTGTGATATCCAGTCCATCTCACTGCTAAAATCCTGCAACTTTTAACAAGACTAT
>JASDQU010194566.1:9627-19781 GCA_032191745.1 Picea mariana | reverse complement strand
CATGCCGTTAGATCTTATCACATTACCGGGTTTCCTTGTGATACCTCTTAACTCAATTTCTTTTTCTTCCAATGAAAATTTCATGAAAAGTTCCTGAAAATTAAAAGCCATTGTTCCTAATGATTGTAACCATTGGATTCCTAGTACAACATCTGCACCGCCCATGGGTATAACAATCATTGGACTATTCATGACATATTCCCCCATAGTAAGATTGATCTTATTGCATTTTCCTGAGCAATTGATAGTTCCTCCATCTGCAATAATTACTTGAAACTGTGGCGTTGGATATACAAAGCAATTGAGATCTTTGGCTAATTTATAGTGAATGAAATTATGCGTACTTCCAGAATCAATTAGGACTATTACCTTTTTCTTTTTGATGTATCCTTCGATCTTGAGGGTTTGAGGAGTGCTAATTCCAGCCAATGCATTACACGATATCATGGGAGTCAACTGTTGAGACAAAATTGCTTCTATGTTTTCATCTTGAGATGGTTCTTGTTCTTGTTCTTCTTTCTCTTCACAATCTATGTAGAATAATTTCTTCTCACCACACTTATGTCCCTTACTGTACTTGGTGTCACAATTAAAGCATAAACCTTTTTCTTTTCTTTCCTCCAATTGTTGAGGTGTCCACCTTGTAGGTTGAGGTCTTTTAGAAGAAGGAGCATTCTTCTCTCTATAGATGTTAGGATTGGTCCTTCTAGTAGCCATAGACATATTTCTACTTTCAACATTTCTTTCCACCTTAAATGCATTCTCCAATGATTTGGGTTCCCAAAGGTGAACTTCATGTTGAATGTTATCCTTTAAAGTTCCTATGAATACATCAATCAAGTGCTCATTTGGAATATTGATTACCTTTATATTCAATCTTTGGAAGTTCTCAATGTGCTTGGTAACTAAACCCTTTTGCTTGAGATTTATCAATTGGCTAAAGAAGGTATTTCTCCTTGTATCCTCATACTGTGCTATCATTTCTTTCATGAAATTGTCCAAGTGATGAGTGATTTGAGAGAACAAAACCATCAATACCATACAAATTGATTAGGTTCTAAATATAAATAAGGAATTCATACCTTTTATGTATGTGGCACATTATGGAGATCAAAGAATTGCTCCATCTGAAGTATCCATGTGATTTGGTCCTTGCCATCAAACTTTCTCATATCAATTTTAGGAACGTGGTTGGTATTCAAACCAAAGTTGGAGTTTCTCCATTATTGATTCACCTTCCTTGTGTCCTCATCATGAATTTCATGGGATGCATTTTCACTTTCAGGTGTCTTCTCTGTTGTGAATTTTTCAATACCTCCATGATCTCCCCTTTTAAACCATCCATCTTAGTATCCAACTTATCTTCCATTGAATCCATCTTAGTATTCAACTTAGCTTCCATTGAATCCATCTTCTTTTGTAGTTCATTTATGTCCCTACACATTTCTTCACCTTCATCAAGAGTCGAAGAAGGATTTTCTGGAGACTTATTTGGTGTAGAAGTTCCCTTTTTTGGTGGCATGTTGGCCAAGTATCACTTTTGAGCCTTGATTTTGAGTTTTCTCTGCTATAAAATATTTCTTCTATTGTATCTCCCAAGTTTCGGCCCTTCTGGGTATGAAACTTTATTTTATGTAGTTCTTTGATATTTCTTATTTGCAATGTCACAGTTCTGATCAAAATTGGATGTGCCAAGTGGAATTTATGGTAACTTCCCAACAACTTGCTGATTTTTGGCCTTTCCAGGAGATATCACTTGTATAGTGTTCCCTGCACAAAATAATTGATATAAAATTTTGAAAACTGCACCAACAATACTACAGACTATCCACGATCCAATGAAACTAGTCCCACTCAATTTGGATACTCTAGGAAGAAGTTATGATTGTTTTACCTGGAACAACTTCTTGAGACTGGTCAATAGGACTAGTCAGATACCCTATCTTACACAGGGTGTTTCTACAAATTTAAGATGACCTAGAACCTAAAATATTTACCATAGATAACTTACTAATTTCTTTCAATGCCCTCCTAATTTCAGGGTCTGAAATGTTACAAAAAAGTTTTTATAGCGATAATTCTACAATGACTCAGTTGAGGATGATTCTAGAATGCTATCTTGTATAGGCTGTATCTCCGAAAGTATAAGGCCTCAGGAGTTGAATTTTGAACCCAACGTACCTTGATCCGTATAATAAATATCTTCCAACTCGTTCCTTCTGAAACATTGTAGAAAAAAAGTTATAGCGAAAATTCCAAGGTGTCTCAGATGTAGCAGCGAAACCCTAAGACCTTGAGCTCTGATACCATATGTTAAGAACCAAATATCAATATAGCATAGAAAAACCTCAGAAAAAGTACTCAACGCCTTGAAAAAGACATAATTTCAGATAATAAGCCTCTTCTAGGGGGCAACCTCCTTTTACTCCACTTAAATGTTCAAGTATAAGATGATTCAAAATGAAAATGTCTCCTTGGTATATATAGGAGACTAGGAGGTATAATTACAACTAATTGCCTAAAGCCGACATAAATAAAATAACATTACTAATATAATATTCCCCAATTAAGGGATAATGAGCCAATATTAGGGCTTAACATAAAACCTCAGTTTTCTTATCAAGAGAAAGAGAGAGAGATTATTGAATTATTTTTTCCAGGTGGATAATCATCGAAATTGTTAAAAGTAGGAAGCAATGATGGTCAAACAATGAGAAATCAGGCCATAGAGAGAGAGAGAGAGAGAGTCCTATCAGGTGTAATCTAGGATAGAGAAGGTATTTGGAGCCTTATCTTATGAAATACAAAGCTCAGGAGGGAAGCAGATCAGTTAATGCACAAAATATCTACATGCAGGAGGAGTGTGCAGCTATTGAGACCTTAAATAGGTTGAAGGAAAATGTAACACCAAAAAATTTAACCCAATTTAAACTTAATAAGAGTCATTTTTTTTCATTTATAAGGACCAATAGATTCTCAATTATTAATATACATATAATGATACAAAAATCAATGCACAATAAAAATTTACCCTCCACTGGAAGCTATTGATTTTCCTCTTAGAGAAACTCTCAACCGTCAATCCATTGATTATACATCAAAACCTTTGTTACTCTTCACCAATATTTCCATCCACTGAAGGACTCACCAGTACCTCCCAACCAATGCTAGGGGTACTCTTTTTCCCCCTTATCCCCCCGAGCCGCAAAGGGGTCACGTACAAAATTTCAAATAAAAAAATAGGTCAATATTGTCCTTGCAGGGAGAGGATTCCACCTCTTATACAAAGCTTGCATCCCAAGTCACATAAGTAAACTAGTCACATGAAAAATTTGACATCATTTCAGTCATCCTACAATTGGTCCCCTTCTTCTTCCTCTTGCTTCTTTTTTTATAAGAGAATTTGTCTTGACACTTGTCAATTCATGCATAATCAAGTAGTTTTTAATAATTAAATTAGATATTATTCACACTCAACACATTTCACACTTCCCTCAATTTTCACGTGTTTTATTTCTTTTTAAATAAATAAAATTTGAATGTTTTCTCACCTCCTTAATTAGTTCCTCGATATTCTTCTAGTTGTCCCTTAGTTCCCCAATTTCTCCTTTATTGTGTCTCCTAACTAATTTACGGTTGGACTTTGATTAATAATCTTCTCTTAGTTAGGATTTAGATTCTAGATTGACTTAGGACTGTAATTTTAAGTTGACACCACATTTCATCATGAAAATAATTTCGTTTAATTAAAAATTCTTTTTATTTTTCATGCACACATTGTGCACATGTCTTACATTTTATTATCCGTTTTCTAGATATTATTTAGTCTAATTTCCCTTAGGTCCATTATTATAATTTAACTACACATGAGCATTTAGACTTATGTTTTATTATGTCCCTATTCATAAAATAATATATATAATTATATTCTATTTTCTAACAAAATATAACTATTCAATTTATCCTCTAAGGTCTCCTCAATTTTTATTAAATTATCTTGACATTTAATTTTCTTTATTTGCATTTTAGATTAACCCGCGACATGCCCTTCAATATGCACCTACGTTCCCCAAGGTGTCACTTGCCATGTCAACTTACTTTGGAAGTTTTCTGAGATTTGGAGCCAATACTCCACTTGTCAACCTTGTATGAGACTAAGGGATTACTGCAGAATAAGGAATCTTCCTTATTGCGCGCCCCTCATAAATCCTCGTGAGTGAATGTCTCAGTATTTCCTCATAACATCGTGAACCTTTCAGGAATAAGGTAGTTGTTAACCTTCAATTCAATTAACGACAGGAGCGTTATTAGGCTGTGACAAGGATGTTGCAACACCTATTCGTAATCTATATGATATCTATGTATGACCCCTTTAATCCATATATGAGTTAGATTAATAAGTATTACCATACCTGCATCCACTGATAAGAAATAATATTAATAAATCATATACATGAAATCCATAACTGAAATCATTATCATAATATATGCGTAAATAAATCAAGTGCTCATAATCAAAGTCAATAGTTCATTCCATGACTCAATTCAGAGTCCAAGGTATTATTTCAATGCCATCAACATCCTCATCTTTTCATGTTTTCCTGCACACTCAAGGAAAATCATCATAGTACTTGTCAATGTTATACATCAATATTAATAACATATCAAATTCAATACTCCATTATAGCATACATTTTTTTTTTTATTTCATAAATCAAATCAAATAATCATAAAGTACCATGTTTAGCCTAATCACTTGCACGCAAGTGTCCTCAAAGAATAATCAATGTTATGAAAATGTGTTCAGTGAAATATGGATGTTACATACACCCCCTCTTGTTTTAAAATTTGGCCCAAAGTTTGTACAATTTAACAATGAAAACAATAGAAATAACTGCTACTAATCTATAGATCAAACTTTCAGAATAAATATGAAAACTGTTGACGCATCTTATGTGCGTCCTCCCAAGTGGAAGAATGTGAACTATACTATCCCCTTATAATTTAAAGAAATTATACCAAGAATAGTGGAACTGGCTAATACTATGATCTTGTATTCCTATCACATGGTCTATTTCATTTGCCAAAATAGACAAATGTTCCTTTGAATATTTAAATCTTTAAACATTTCTTAATTCATCACATGTTATCATTCCAATTACAAGTGTTCTAATTCATGACTACTCCCTTTGATAGTTTTAAAATTATATAGGTCATCACTATGACCTTTAGCAATCATCCTTATTTATAATTCATATTGCTCAATCCACTCATGAATGTCCTTAAGGTATATTTCCACTTGAGAGAGGCACCTCTTCATTATTGTTACATAAATTCACCATAGAATTTATTACAATTTCAACATTTCCCTTTCCCCTCGAGGAATTTTCACAATTTCAACAATCACCATGAATCTCTTCTATATATTTTTCAATCATCCACATCTTATCTTTCTAAATTCCTTAAAGTTATTATGTATAATTATTCCAATCATTTAGCTCACTTAGTTAATTGAGAGCATTTGCTTCCCGATAGTCATAGTCTTTATTTAGACTGTATAGTGATTTTTATCTTGTTTTTATGAGGGCTACAATAAGTTATCATCATTAAAAAATTTGCATCTGTCCTTTACCATTCTTCCATAATGCCACTTTATTGGATATATACTTATTACATTACTTAAAATCCTTATATCTAGTACTCATTTTTCCATCCTTTTATTCAATTAATAGGTCAACTATTCTTCGAGGTGTAATTGAATACTATTTTAAAGTATATACACATTTCTTCCAATTTTGACTTCATTGATGTGTACTATCTGGTACTTGTACTACTATTCTCTTGAGTTATTCAGTTCATTGTGTTACCTTTCTCTCCCCCTTGAGAGGCGACGTCCTTGGAGCAAGACAACCAAATAATCACCATACAACCATCGTATAAAGGTTTTATCACTCACTCCTCTTTAACCCATTACATCTTTCATTGTTACTAGATTGTCATTTCATTAACTTTCATTTCTCATGATTGTCTAAATAATCAAATATGATCTCAATTCTTACATCAAATTTTCAATTACAAGTGTCATTATGCAAAAACAAACCTTATAATTCATGTACATTTCAAACTATCATTCATAACCAAAATTTTTTATTAATCATTTACATACTAATAAAACACTTTTACTTACTATTCAATAATTATTTTATCATAAGTTGTCTCAAAATATCAAAAAATACTAAAAAGTATACAAATAAGATACTATATTTTTTAATCACCATAAAATAAATATTGGTCAATATAACCAACGAGAAAAGTTGATGTATTAAAAAAAACAACCAATCATAGACGAACAATTTGTTTAAAGGAGTTGGAATTGCTATTTTTAACTCTCCAATGATGTTGTGAGATCCCCCTACTTAAATATTAAAGAGGGAATTTGAAACGAAAGTAATACTATGAATATTGGGTATTGAAATTATTTTAACAAACGTAATGTAAGGATTACAGCCACCGGGATTGATGAAATTAGCCTATCCATCCTTTGCCGGAATTTGCGTCACTCCCCGTCAATGCTTGTGAATCTTCATCGAAACTTGGAGATCGCGAGAAGAACTCACCGATTTAAGCCCTTCCTAGAAGTTTATAGATGGATGCATTAAGTTCTGGATAGAGTTCTCAATTGCGTCGAACAACAGAAAATAAGAAAGATCATGTTTCAGCCCGACATTGAGTGGAAAGGTTACAATTTGTATAGGTAGTCCATATTCAATCAAGATTGCAACCAAGTTTGATATGCGTATACAAAAATAGAATTTTAGTAAAATCTATCCAATTGAATGAAAGAATATTTCGGTCGTCAATATTTCGGTCGTCAATATTTGAATTTTTCCTCACCTCTTCAATTAGTTCCTAGATTTTCTCCTAGTTGTCTCTTAGTTCCCCAATTTCACCTTTATTGTGTCTCCTAACTAATTTACAGTTGGATTTTGATTAGGATTCTTCTCTTAGTTAGGATTTAGACTCTAGTTTGACTTAGAACTCTAAATTTGAGTTGACACCACATCTCCTCATGAAAATAATTTATTTTAATTAATAATTTATTTTATTTTATTCATGCACACATTGTGCACATGTCTTACATTTTATTCTCTCTTTTCTATATTTTATTTAATCCAATTTCCCTTAGGCCCAATATTACAATTTAATTAGGCATGAGAATGTGTACTTATGTTTTATTATGTTCATGTTCATAAAATAATATATATAATTATATTCTCTTTTCGAAAAAAATCTAAGTATTCAATATATCCTCTAAAGTCTTCTAATTTTTTATTAAATTCTATTGGCATTTCATTTCGTTTATTTTCATTTTAGATTAACCTGCAAAGTACCCTTCAAGACGCACCTACATGCTCCAAGGTGTCACTCGCCATGTTGACTTAGTTTGGAAGTTGTCTAACGCTTGGAGTCAATACTACACTTGTCTACCTTGTGTGAAACTAATGGCTTACTGAGGAATAAGGAATCCTCCTTATTGCACGTGCCTCAAAAATCCTCATGAGAGACTGTCTCAGTCTAACCTCATGACATCGTGAACCTTTCAGGAAAAAGGTAGTCATTAAACTTTAGTTCAGGTCACGATGGGAGTGCTATTAGGCTGTAACAGGTACGCTATCATACATCTCCCTAATCTATTTGAATTTTTTGTATGACTCCTTTACTCCATTTTGTGATTTGGACTAGCAAGCGTTACTATACCTACATCCACTAACAAGAAATAATATTAATAACTTGTATACAAGAAATCCATAACTGAAATCATCATTATAATATATGTGTAAATAAATCAAGTGCTCATAATCAAAGTCAATACTTCACTCCATGAATCAATCTAGAGTCAAAAGTATTCAATCAATTACATCATCCTCATCGTCTCATGTTTTCCTATACACTCAGGAAACCTCATCATAATTCTTGTCAATAATTAACATCAATGTTAATAACATATCAAATTCAATACTCCATTATAGAATAATTTTTTTTATCTCATAAATAAAATCAAATAATCATAAGGTGCCATGTTTAGCCAGATCACTTGCACACAAGTGTCCTCAAAGAATAATCAGTGTTATGAAAATCTGGTTAGTGAAATCTAGATGTTACAAAAAAGTTCAGGGGAGGTAGCGCAAGGATCGCGTAGAAGACAAAGAATTATGCAAAAGGATCGTGAAATCATGACCATTCCCTTTTTCTCAGGATCAATCACAATAATTGGGGCCAAGAGAAATATGGATCATTGGATCAAGGAGCTAGATCAATAAGGATCATTAGTATAATCTCACCTTAAATTCAAAAGAAATCTCAACCATTAGATCGTGTAGATCATCGTTAGTCGTTGATCGAAGTCAAGTGGGAGATAGAAAGTTTTAGGACTCGAGAAGATTGCCACTTCGGTGATTATTGGAGACAAGGCACATGCATGAAATCATAAAATCTTGAAATCAAGTGAGTCGTAGATCAAGGATCTATCAGGAACCTTTCTCAACCAGTTGATGAAGTAGTGGAAGGATAGCGTAAGTTTGATGACTTGAGAACTTCACCACTTCGGCAATTATTGAAGATAAGGCATAGATACAAAGCTACAAAGTGTCGATGCCATAAAATCCCACCAATCATTAGATCGAGGGAATAAATTAGGAGTAATGCAAGATGTTAGATGAAGCAGTGGAAGGATATTTTAATCCGTTAGGTAGGTATAACTCCCGGGAAGTTGAAAAACATTAGAGTTCTAATATCCCGGAGTCTCGGAGTACTAGAACCCCAAAGACCATTGGTCTAATATCATTTGATATATTTCTTGATCGTCCGATTGAGTGGAATGATAGGGTAAGTGTGGATCATCCACTGAACGCTTGATTAAAACCAAATCGTTGATCAATGAAAACCCAAAAAATGACCAAGTATGGTTCATTATGGAGGTAGAGGAGATGGGAGTGCATTTTGATAATAACATAGATGAAAAATAAGACACGTGATCCCATGAGATCACTGGTCCGTGAACCCACTACATAAAATAATTCGAAGAAAAATTTAATTTGTAGATGGTGAAAAAAAAGGTGCATTTTGATGACAATAGATATGAAAAGAAAGACATGTAAGCCCATGAGTACGTCAGTCTATAATTCCAAGTTTGAACTATTAGACCGGTTAACCAGGATGATAAATAACTTACAAAGGATTTGAAGTCTTTTAAGTTAAAATCAACTACTAAATGTCAACATTATTGTTAAAATTAAATGAAGATGTGTAATGGTTCATTGTCAAAAGACACAATGGTTCAATCTTATACCTATTGAAATATGATATAATCCAGAAATTGGGGTGGAAAGAAAATGTCTCTATGGTCTAATTCAAAAGATTAAAAAAATAATAGAGTCTAAGAGAGTATATGAAACCTGAAACATACACATGAAGTAAGGGTGAAAGGCAGGATCAAGAGAGGATTGGAGTCCTCTACAGGTTAAACCCTGATGCAAGGGACGTGGTGCTTCTTCAAGTTGGTTCTTGAAAATAGGGAGTTGATGATTCCTAGAGTTGGTGATATAACATAGGGGATTGGTGTCTCCTTGAGTTGGTGCTCAAAAGAAGAGAGATTGGTGTCTCCTACACATTGTAACTTGTACTTTTTGTGATTTTTATATTTAATTTATTTTTTAAGTACATTTTTGTTGATCAATTTTTGTGACTAATAATTAATCGTTATTAGAACATGTTAAAAATAAGTAATAATGATTCATCCCCCTCTCAGTATTGGCCAACATTTCAACAATTTATATCAGAGAAGGTTCCTTCATTGCATTCTAACCACTTGAAAGCATATTTTGAGAAAACAAATGGATCAACAAGAAGGAATGTCCTCCAGCAGAGAACCATTGTTCAAAGGAAATGATTATGAATTTTGGAGTATAAGGATGAAAATTTATCTGATGGCTCTTGGATGCAATGTTTGGCTATTTGTGGTAAATGGTTACACTACACCTTCAGAGGTTGCTGCAAATAAACTCTGCGATGATAATTCAAGGGTTGTTAATGCAATTCTGGGTGGATTAGCAAATCTCATATTTGTAAAAGTGATGCATTGTAAATAAACAAAA
>JASDQU010194564.1:0-16512 GCA_032191745.1 Picea mariana | reverse complement strand
ATGGAGCCGCTAAACCCGTCAGGGTGGGTCATCCCAAACAGCTTGGGTTATTTAGATAACCCCAGACTGGATCCACTCTTCCAATTGGCGAGTATTCAGTTTCGCCCGTCAACAAATGGCGCTAGAAAGAGGGCCTGAAATTTATTAATGGCACAAGGAAGTCATAAGACTCCTCCACCACCTAATTGCTCACCTATAGTGACAAGAAGTCATTCGAACAACAACATTCCCCCTCAAACAAAAACCAGATCAAACGACGATCCACGGATCACAGTCGAGCCAACAACCCCAAATCCTACAGGTGGTGACATACAAGATATTGTCCGCCAATCTCTCATAAGAACACATAGTGCCTTAGCCCATTTGAGGCAACCAAATCGACCTTTGGACCAACCTTTAGATTTCTATGATATAAGATAACAACTCAGAGGCACTAACCTCACTGTGAACCCTACAGATCCAATCCTCACTCCTGCTGCAGGAGGATCTGGGATACCACCCTCACCACCTCCATCATCTCCTTCTTCTTCGGGAGTAGACTCTTCTGACGAAGGCAGTTCCCCTTCTCAACCTTCCACACTGACTACACCAATGGCCAACCAAAACAATCATGCTAGACCTTGGCTTGATCAGGATGCAGTAGCTGTACCTGGAGCTCAGCACCCCTTACCAAAACATCCGGAGAAGTGGCTTCCCAAGTTTGACCCTGACTCTAAACAGATCACTGAAGATCACATTAAAAAGTTTATGTTAGCCATAAGAATCTGCAATGTCAAGCATGATGATGTAGTCTGTAGGTTGTTCCCCTATACTTTCGAGGGAAATGCCTCTACCTGGTACTTTTCCCAACAACCCCATACCATCGTGTCTTGGGAAAAGTTCGAGTCATGCTTTTTGTAAAAGTTCGGAGATGATAAGTCATTGGAAGTCCTAGTTATGCAGATTTCTAGCTTAATAATGAACCCAAAAGATAAAATTAAAGACTTTAATCCAATATTCTTAACACTTAAGAACCGACCGAATCCCTATGGATTTTATGCCTGTCGAGAATCTTATCATAGCATACTATAATAAAGCCCTACATCAAAGTATAGCCATTTGAGTTAAACGATCTAACAAATTCACGTTGTTAGAGGCCTTCGAGGAGGCCAGTCATATTGAAAAAGACATACTTAGTTTAAAAGACTCTACTAGCAATGAAACAGAAACTAGTTCATCTTCCAAAAAGAAGATCGAAATCCTTCCTAGATCCACTCAAAATAAAACACAACCTGAAATCTCTGATTTAGAAAACTTAACTAAAGTCGTTCAAAAACTATCAAATCAAGTTATAGACTTGAAAAGGACGACCAAAGAAGATTCGTCGAGCAAAGGGCCTTACAAGCCCCCATTTAGGAAGCCTTTTCCCACCAACTGACCTAATCTGAATACCGAGGGCCTTAATCTAGAAAGTCTGCAATACGCCCTTCAAACAATTCTAGAAGCCTAGGATAACTTGATGCCTCCTGATATTCTTGAGGAGATTGTTGAACAAGAGACAGTTCAATAAGAAGAGTCTTCTCCAAACATTTTTGGACACTTCTCGGATAGCATCTTTCAAGCTAACTTCGAGACAGTACATCCCTATAACACTAGGAGTAAGACAACAAACAAACCTTCTTTCGAAAACACTATGACTTTGCCTCCAAAGAAATCTAAACCAGCTGAGACTAAACAGAGTCATGTAAACCCCAACTTAGATTACGATTTAGTTGAATATCTTAAAAAGTTAAGGGCTAACATTTCTGTGTATGAGTTATTGAAATTTCCATTTCTGCTACAAAAAATGTTACAAAATATTGTAGAGAATAGCAAAAATGGTAATTCAAGCAGTAACAAGGTTGTGCAGAACAAAGTTCCTCAGAAGACTCCCACTAAGAATAATCCTGATCCTCATGATAAAGGAAGTCTTCCGGTAAATAATGTAAATAATGTAGATAAATTAGCTTTAGAGATTGCGAATAAAAAACCACAAACTACCACTCTTAGTACTCGCAGAAACGTACTTCCATTTTTGTTAACTTTCAAAATCTTCAATAGAAACGTGCACAATTGTATGGTAGACTCAGGAGTGTCATCCAATGTGATGCCATGGTCTGTGTGTCATAAAATTAACGCTGAAGTTGAACCATCCACTTTAAAAATCATACAACTTGATTGAACTAGTGTTAAAGTTGTAGGCAAATTAAGGAATGTGCTTATAAGATTATCCTCTAACCCCAAGGTTCATCAAGTCATTGATATTATTGTTGTGGATATTCCAAAAGTGTATGGTCTATTTTTAAGTGGGGACTGGTCAGAGCAGCTACATGGTTATTTCGCGACAGATTGGTCTCACCCGTGGCTTCTAGAGAACGGAAAGCCCAACAAGATCAAGGTAAATCGTGAACACTACCTTAAGTTCACGGTCACAGATTTAAATGATCCCAACGAACCATTTACACCTTCTGTTGATTCACTTGAAATACAAGGGATGGATACCTTTTTTGGCAATTTCATGGCCGAGGCTTCAGCTATCACCAATCCAGAACAACAGTTCGAGATTGTAGCATATGTGCAACCAACAACTTCTACACAATGGTCTCATGCACCTGATAAAAATCAAATTTGGTGTCTTCATTTTGACGGGTCAAAATCCAAAGAAGGAGCTAGTGCAGGTTGCGTTATTGTTGACCCCTCAGGTAACAAAACCCTGATTGCATGTAGGTTATAATTTGAATGTACTAATAACACAGCAGAATATGAGGCTTTACTGCAGGGTCTCAAAAAATCTTTAGACATGAACATTCAAAACTTGACTGTCTTTGGCGATTCCGAAATCGTGGTTAGACAGGTAAGAGATTCTATCCACTGTCTGTCTTCACATCTTAAAAGCTACCAATCCAAGGTATGGAATTTAATGAATAAACTTTCTTCTTTCAATATAAATTCTGGTCCTAGATTGAATAATTCTGAAGCAGATCTATTAGCTAACGTAGCTTCTAAACTCTTTCCTGCAGAAGGCTTGTCCCCAGATGCATTCTCCATCGAACTGTTGTTCAGGCCATCCGTTCCCGACAACATCACGAATTGGAGAGTCTTCGATGACAATCAACAGATTATTAGTTTCTTGCATATGGAAGAAACTTTTCAAGGCACGGTGATAGATGAATGCACTCACGACGATAATTTGCGCGATTTCACGGTAATACCAGATCCGAGAACTCCTGAATCTTCATCGGACATGGTAAATTCGATCCATAAATCTGTAGTTAGATTAGAGAAATTTTACGATATTCAAGATAAATTCAAAAAGTCGGTCAACTATAAAACCAATAGTTCCTCGTCATCATATGAAAAAGTAAACTTATGAACTAATGACAATCCGCAGTGCATTAATTTAGGGGTAGGATGTTCTGAAAAAGAAAAAGATGCATTTATTAAACTGCTTAAAGAATTTAAAGATGTATTTGCATGGACGTATGATGACCTTAAAAATTTCGACCCTAACATCATACAACATGTCATTCCTATGAAACCCCAAACCTTACCCTTTCAACAAAAATTAAGAAAAATGCACCCTAAGCTCGAACCGACCATCAAAAAAGAATTAAATAAGCTCCTAAATGCTAAGATAATTTTCCCTGTTAGGCACACTCAATGGGTTTCTAACCTTGTCCCTATCCGAAAGAAAAGTGGGGAAATTCGACTATGCATCAATTTCCGAAACCTCAATAGGGCATCTGATAAAGACAACTACCCTGTCCCACCCATGGAACAGATCCTTCAACAGGTATCTGGTTCTGAGAGGCTATCCTTATTGGATGGTTTTTCGGGGTACAGCCAGGTCCTGATGTCTCTTCCAGACCAACTTAAAACTACCTTCCGCACCCCATGGGGCACCTACACTTATCGAAAAATGCCCTTTGGATTGATTAATGCCGGTGCCACTTTCCAGAGAGCGATAGACATCGCTTTCCGAGGCTTAATCAAACAGTCTGTCATAGTTTACTTAGATGATGTTACTGTATTTTCCAAAAACAAAACCGATCATCTAGCTCATTTACGAGCCGTTCTACAGCGATGTCGTAAATACGACATTTCCTTGAATCCTAAAAAATCCATCTTTGTAGTAGAACAAGGTAAACTCTTAGGATTTATTTTGTCAAGCAAAGGGATGATTATCGACCCCGAAAGGACTCAAGTCATCTCGAAACTTCCCCCTCCTACATCCAAAAAATCTATGTAGTCTTTCTTAGGCTGGATTAACTTTGTGAGGAGATTCGTCCCCAGCTTCTCCGAAATGGTCAGACCTTTACAAAATTTAATTAAGAAAGATGTACAATATCATTGGGGACCCTTAGAAAATCAAGTTTTTAATGCAATAAAAAAGGCCATAATAGACGCTCCTTCTCTCATGAGCCCCGACTTTTCCCAAGACTTCACGCTCTACACTTTTGCTTCTGACTGTTCCTACGCCGTCGTCCTAACTCAAAAGAGCACCAAAAACAATGAAGTACCCATTTCCTTTATGATCTCTGCTTTCAAAGGCACAGAACTTAATTACCTAGCGGTAGATCAGCAAGCCTACGCTGTTTTTAAAGTATTCAAGCACTTCTGGTCTTATCTTTTGAAATATAGGACGAAAGTTATTGTCCCTTATCTAGCCGTCAGGAACCTGTTAGTGTAGAAAGAACTAAGAGAAAAGAGGGCTAACTGGGTTACCTCCTTGCAGGAGTACGACATAGAAATTACCCCAGCTCAAATAGTGAGGGGCCAAGGGTTATGAAAGTTAGTTGCTGACTCAATAGCGGGACAACAATAAGAAAACGATATGTCAAACCTAAAACAGCGTGATCAAAATGTAATCTGTTGTGCACAAAACTCTGTCAGTCCCTGGTATGACGATATAAAATTATGTCTTGAACATGGGTCAGCCCCCCGTCACCTGGATCCCACTAAAAGAAGAGCATTGAGATTAAATTCTGCCTCCTTTCATTTGGTTAATGGTATTCTGTTTCGTCAAAATTTTGATGGCGTACTGATGCGCTGTCTTGAGAAAGAAAAAGCAGAAAAAGTCTTACTAGAGTTGCATGCAGGAGAAGCTGGTGGGCATTTTGGTGGTGACACCATTGCCCATAAGGTTTTGAGAGCTGGTTATTACTGGCCCACACTTTTTAGAGACTCCCATGCCTTGTGTCGTAAGTGTACTATTTGTCAAAAAGCATTAGGGCGGCTACAGAAACTAGCCTTTCCTTTGCAGCCCATTTCAGTAGACTCTCCTTTTCAGTAGTGGGGCCTTGATATCATAGGTCCAATCAATCCGCCATCCTCACAGCAGCATAAGTTTATCATAACAGCCACATATTATTTCACCAGGTGGTCTGAAGTTTTCGCATTAAGAACTGTGAATACCAGTCAGGTAATTGCCTTTTTAAATTTGAATATTATCACTCGTTTTGGTATCCTTGACTGTTTAGTATTCGACAATGCTTCTTACTTTTCATCTCTTGAGATGAGAGAGTTCGCTTTAGAAAAAGGAATTAAATTGAAGTATTCTGCTAGCTATTACCCCCAGGGCAATGGATTGGCAGAGTCAACAAATAAGAATCTGATTAAAATCATCAAGAGAACGGTGGCTGAAAATCACAAAAACTGGCACAATGCACTGTTAAACGCGATTTGGGCTGATAGGGTAACACCAAAAACTGTTGTAGGTAACTCTCCCTTTTTTCTCGTTTATGGCAGAGAAGCAATTCTGCCACCACACATTCTTCTTCCCTCACTACAATTATCGTAGAAAATACAAGAAGGAGACTATCCCCCTTTGGAAAACCGAATTAACGCTTTGATGAAGCTAGAAGAGGTAAGAGCCCAAGCTAAACGTAAGTTAGATCAACATCAACTAGTGGTCAAAAGCTGGTTCGATTCTAACTCTGCCTCTGATAGGAACTTCGAAGTAGGTGATCTCATCTTGAAATGGGACAAACCGCATGAGGGAAAGGGAGAGCACTCGAAATTTCAGAACTTATGGCTTGGACCATTTTTAATTGTTGAGAAATTGGGTCCCAGCTCTTTCCGATTGCAGAATCTAGAGGGGTAGCCTGACACCTATCCAGTGAATGGCCAAGCTCTGAAAAGATATTTTGCTTGATGACAACTCTTTGTATACTATGTACATATTCTTCTTTTGTTTGCTTTTTCTATGCTGTTTTGGTTTTGATTTCTCCTTTGCCCTTATCAGTTTTTGTTTTTGGAAATACACATACCTGCATGCTGAGCTATTCGGACAAAGAAAATAGAAAATTCCTTCATTGAAATGACTACTGAAAAATTGTATAAACATCACTTGTAGACTTCTGAAATTTACATTTGTGTTGGAAAAGATTGTTGTTTGAAAGAAGTTAACTGATTTCGATCTATGAGTAAAGTCCGTCATGATCATATATTATCTTTTTACGTTGTCCCTATTACTTAAGGGAATGACTCAGAAGATGTCTCCCTGCCTCAGAAAGTTGGTTCTATAAATAAACCATCTCTGGATCTTAATAAAGGACAGTTCTAAAAAAACATTTTGCTGAGGTCTGTAAAAAATATGCTAAAATATCATAATTTTCAGTGTCACCCCACTCGACTATATATATTTGAAAAACAAAATAAATCATTAAAAGAGTTGTGGGAAGTGCTAATAAACCCGTCGGGATGTTGAACAGGTCTGCTGGTAGCGGGTAAATGCATGCATGAGGCCAAGACAACTTCGTCGAGGTACTGAACAGGCCCATTGGCAACAAAGAAATGTCGGGTATATGAAAATTCATAAATATGAAACCTCTTGACCTTAAAATGTCCTTTATTCTGATCTGGAACTTCTTGGCAGGATACAGATATCAGAGTGGGTTAAATAGCAACCCTATTGAGGCTATGGATGCCTGCTGGCAGCAGTGGCTCTGTCAAAAGTATTTGGAGATTTTATCTTTAATATCGTGGCTCGCTTATATTAGGACTGTTATCAGTTTTCATCCTTTAGACATTGCTGGAATATTTGATCATTGATGATGTCTAAACAATTTTTTGGTTATTTCTGTTGGAATTATTCTTGTTATCCTAATCTGAATTTGTTCTTTTGGCAGAGATAACTGCTTCTACCAGTGTGTCGCCATTGTTGGAAGCCAATTCGTATTTTTATACTATCCTAATAAGCTGTCTACGCCAGTGTTTTGCAACCCTTGATTTTCATCACAATCTTCGGAATAAAAACGACACTATTATTTCGTGCATTTGCACACTTACCTTTGTTCTCGTTTTCAAGACTGCAAGCATGAAAACTTGATTTTGAAGTCACATTAAAATCGTCACTGCATTATTATGGTTACTCTTGTCTATGTGTTCATTGCATTTCCGATTTAATTATAGTCGCACAGTTGGCGAGGCTCCAAGATCTTTACTCATTTGGCATTCTTTAATTGTTAATATGACTTCGTTTTTACAAGATTGTGATGATATCCTTATGATCGAGTTTTTGATACATTGGTGTTTTGATGCTCTATGGTCTTTCATCGATTTCTTTGACACATTGGTTTCATGAAAACACAATGACGTTGTGGTTAGACCCTTGGTATAAATCATTTCATACATATTTGATATGATCGAACCCTTGGTGTTGATTTCGAATCATTGTTTTGGTTTTAAAACTATGCTAATACTATTGCTCACGCAAATGTTTGGTTGACTTACCATAGATTTAATTGTTTGAATGGCATAGTTGTTGACATATGCAATAGTGATTTGAATCACTATATGTGTTGTCGATTGTACTGTGGGAAATGACTCTTTTGCATGGGTTGAGCTAGCTCCACCACCTTCGCACATTCGGTCATTAATGCTTTCCCCCTATCCCGGGTTAACTCTGTTAGTTTTCGGGTAAGACTGTGAGCGTTCTGATCCTGCGAATACCCTGTTCTAACCCTTGGACGCAAACCCTTGCCCACTGTGCACTCCCGTCTATGGCGCCTTTGGTGCGGATAGAGACAAACTCTGTTGCTATTCGATTATTCCCGTAAGGATTTAGAAAACAGTGGTTGGCTGGTGTTTATACAGAGGTTCGAGGGTTTCAACCTTTTGGTTGCCCAACAATTCACCCTCACCTTCGACGGGTGTAGGGATAAAGTCAGAGACATACAACTCGAGCTCAACGAGGAATTCTTAAGCTCAGCTACAGGACTTCCAGCTACAGGTCAAATATGGTTTAAAAATTCCAAAGTAGATGAGGTGTCATGGCCATTACTATTCATATCAATAAATATTGTTTCCATAAAGGTATGCCTATCTTAACCCTCAAACCCAGGTGGCACAATATTTTGGTAATTGTTAAACAGTTTGTGACCTGTGAAGGTCGGTATGGCTTGGTATTTCTGTATCACCTCCGGTTATTGATGAATTTCATAGGCTACCCTTTGAACATGCCACATTATCTCCTGCGTAGTCTTTACAAGATGTCTAAGAGATTCAAGCGTGAGTAGGCTGATAGCAGCCTTTTCCATCACGACTTGATTAAACTCATTATCGTCCACCATTTGAGCCTTCATGGTGATAATTGGCAAGCCTTCCTATCTAGGAATGGCTTTGCCAATCCTGAGTCTACTCAAATCGACAAGGTTGTGGTTACAGAAACTTTGGTTGGGCCAGCCGTGCCATTTCATATCCTTCTACCCCCTGCCAAACCCTCGGATTGCCCTGACATAGATCTATCCGATGCCATAGACAACCCATGTACTAAATACAAGACTGAGGCCATTAAGAAGCCTGTGAGCAAGAAAGGTAAGAATGATACTACTGTCAACAGTAGGGGAAAGAAAAATGCCCGATTGATATCGAGATACGCTAGGAACAAACCCAAGCCAAACGTTGACCAAAAGCCCATAGTGTTGAGTGAAGACTCGGACTCCGATATTGAATGATTCCTTGCTGAGGAGTACCCCTATTCTCATGGCCTATTCTCTAAGAAACCCTATGACTATGTCTCTAACTTACCCTCGTGCCTCAAAAATGACCCAAACTACCCGAGAATCAAGCTGCACAAGGAAACCCCTGGTAACTTGAACAAACCCTCGCTTGTGATGCCAAAGCCTGAGCAACCATCATGAATCCAATGTAATGCTTGGCTAAAGCATTATTACACCGACGTTCCCTTATTGCAATCAAAGATCAAATCGTTAGAGGAACAAGTTACAGTGCTGTCAAAAGAAAGAGACAAGCTTCAAGCCAACAAGAAGAAACAAAAAACCACCGGTTCAATTGTTTTCAGGAATGTTGAAGCAGCAACAGACTTCGTCAATTCCAAGTTATCATGATTGAAGCCTTTTCTTACTGCTCAGGTATGAATTTCAATATTAATTTCATTTTGTGAGTTGGTTTGGATTAATATAACCGATTGGATTTACTTTCAATAGATCTATTCGTTTTGATTCAAAATGATTCTATTGCTTTCCTTTTACCAAAACAAATTCGTTATGAATCATGAGTGGGAAATTTGTTTTCTAAACTCAGACACAGCTATGATTTAGTTAATGTTATTTTATTATTCTCAGTTTGGTATAAATGATTGATTTGTTTCTGATTTTGTTTGGATTGCTTTTTGAAACAATTCTGTATGGATAGTCGATTGGGTTTGATTTCGATTAAGTTCTGTTTGTTTCTAAACAATCCTATTGACTTCGATTTACCAGGAATGATTCTGTTTTGGATTGAATCAATATTTTGTTTTGGATTATGATTATATTCCACCTGCACACAAGATTTGTTTGCTAAATTCGGACATGACTATGTTTTGATTTTACATAACAATTGTGTCCATCTTAAATCGGTTCAATTCGTTCCTGTTTGATTTGATTCGCAAACAATGCTACTTGCCTCGATTAGCACAGTTGCTTGCATAATACTATGGATTCAAAGTTAGTTTGGATTTAAACGATCTTGTTGATTTCGTTTTGATTCGAAAAAATGATTTTTGTTAATGGCTGAGGCGATATAAACTATTGCATGAATGATTTGTTTAACCGGTTACAGTTTGTGTCGATTGAAATGGGCTCATGAAAATGATTTCCTTGCTTTCGAATTATCTAAGAAATTCTGTTTACCCTGAATTGGTGATAACAAATGTTGAACAGAGTGCATGTTTCTCTATTACCTTTCGATTGACCACGATTTCGTTTGTTTCAAATTGGCATAGAAGTTTTGATTTGAATGATTCGTTTGGTTTCCAATTAGCAATTAAATATTTGTTTAATAGTTTGAATATAATTCTTTAAGTTTTGGATTGATTTTAAAATGATTCTGTGCTCAAATTAGACTAGCTATAGAATCGCAAGATTCTGTAGCTAGTCTTAAAAATTAGATTTTTGTCAATTTATCAATAAAACAATATCTAAACTTCTGTATTCTTGTCTACTTACAGGTACCTACGAATTCTATTGACAAATGGGACATGTTGTAGCAGTTTAGATATAGTTTTTTAGTTGTTAGTCATAGGCAAAAATAGGGACTTGGGATATTATCCCCAGATTTTTGTAAACTGCTTTGACAATTCCCACAAGGATGTTTTACCCTGTGGGAGGTCTTTAAATACTTGTCATTTTTTTTGTAATGATTATCATCATCACTGTTGGGAGAACCAGATTATGGATTTATAATGATATAGACTGGGATGAAAGTTGATGTCTTGTAACAGCTTTCGCTTTCAATATATCCAACTTTTATTTCAAGTTTTCTTCATATCAGTTTGCAGTCAATTATCGACTACTTTAGCTATCATGATTCATTGCAGGTTGATGTGATTTGGTTTATATGTTTCCCATATCTGATCTCTCTTATTTAAAAAAAAAAAAGTATAGCAATTACCTTGGTTCAATTTAATGAATTACAGTTTTACCTTCTTCGTTAAATGAATCATTTTGTACAAATCGTTACACACAGATTTCTCTAAATGTGATGATTTGTAAATTATAAGATTGTTGTAATTCTTTATGTCTTGTTTTTCCTATCATTTATATTTGAAGAGCACAACTGCTTCTTGTTTACGAGAAGCTTGTGAAGAATCTGGTGCGGGTTTCCTCCCACCAAACAGTTGAATCAACTATTACAGGACAAACCTGAAGCGTTACTTCAGGTTAGTTTTCTATTAGTTATTTGATAGCTAATTTATTTGTGTTATTTAAGTAGTTTATATAGATATATATATAATTTAGATTCTTAGTTAGGATTATCGTTTTGATTGTTTAGCTTAGACAGTTTTTTTTATTTAATTTCGTTCTCATAAAATTATAAAACTCAAAAAACAATAGATTCGCTGTCTTAGGACAGTTTACAAATGACTTTTGCAGGTTTTGATTTAAATCTGTAATCTGTAAATATTGTATATTTGTAATTAGATCTGATTATGTTGGTAATTGAACATTTAATTTTATTGTATGATTTAGGCAATAGATTATATATATGCAATTTAGATTTGTTTATTAATTTATTTTAATTATTGTTTTCATTTAGATTAGTTCCTTAGTATAGTTTTCATTTGTTTTCCTATGACTTAGATCGGCCAACGGAGCAGCTAAACCCGTCAGGGTGGGTCATCCCAAACGGCTTGGGTTATTTAGACAACCCCGGACCAGATCCACTCTTCCAGTTGGAGAGCGTTCAATTTCACCCGTCAACAGCACCTCAGAAGTCGAATACTTGGTTCATCTTGTTGTAAAGCATGACGCCAGGGTGGATCCTAAAAATATTGAAGCTATGCAAGACTAGCCTCACCCAAAGACTCTCAAAAGATTGCGTGGATTTCTGGGCTTAATAGGTTATTATCACAAGTTTGTTAAGAACTATGGAAATATTGTGGCCCCTCTCACTGCACTCCAACAGTTGCTCAGGATTTTCAAACCTTGAATATGGCCATGTGCACAACTCTAGTCTTGACACTTCCTGATTTCACAAAGACCTTTGTTATGGAATGTGATGCTTTAGAAAAAGGATTTGGTCTTTTCCTTATGCAAGAGGGTCAACCTTTGGCCTTTACCAACAAACAATTGTCTCAACAAAATTTGGGCAAATCAATCTATGAAAATGAAATGTTGGCTATTATGCATGTTGTTGATCTTTGGTGCCCTTATATATTGGGGAAACACTTCCATATTAAGATAGATCATCAAAGCCTCAAGTATTTTATGGAACAACACATTTCCTCCCTAGAGAAATAAAAATGGGTGACTAAGCTCTTTGGATATGATTATGAGATCATTTACAAGAAAGGAAAAGACAATGTGGTTACAGATGCACTTTCCCGAAAATATGAAGATGAAGGGTTCCTTTTTTCTCTCTCCTTCATTGTACCAGATTGACTCCAAGCCATTCATCAGGAGTGGCTACACGATCCCAAAAGTTTGCATCTGATACAACAATTGCAGTCCAATTATCCAGTTTCCCTAGGGTACTCTTGGCTCCATGATGAGCTTCGATACAAAGGCCATTTGTATTTAAGTGAAAAGTCAAAACTTAAATCATGATACTTTCTGAGCTTCATGATACACCCATAGCTGGGCACTCAAGGTTTACCAAAACCTATGACAGGGTCAAGAGTTATTTTTTCTGGGATGGTATGAAACAGGACGTTCGTAATTTTGTGGCTGAATGTGATGTGTGTCAACACAACAAGGGAGAAACAGTCAAA
Organism: Picea mariana; assembly: GCA_032191745.1. NCBI lineage: Eukaryota > Viridiplantae > Streptophyta > Pinopsida > Pinales > Pinaceae > Picea > Picea mariana. Next base: position 3,779 of record JASDQU010194564.1, on the reverse strand, counting down.
TATCTGGGCACACTACAACCACTTCTGATTCCACCTTCTATTTGGCGGGACATCTTTATGGATTTTGTTGTAGACTTTCCTAAATCGGGCAATAAATCAGTCATCATGGTGGTCATTGATCGCCTTTCCAAGTATGCTCATTTCTGTCCTCTTCAACACCCATTTACAACATCCACTATGGCTCAACTTTTCATGGATCAGGTCTTCAAGCTGCTTGGCATGCCGCATTCTATTGTTTTTTATTGCAACCCAACTTTCACCAACAATTTTTGGCAAGAATTGTTCAAGCTACAAGGCACTGAATTGCATCTCAGCACAACTTATCATCCCTAGACTGATGGTTAAAATGAAGTTGTCAACAAGTGTTTGGAAACATATTTGAGGTGTTTTGCATCGGAAAAGAAAAATCAATGGGCTCAATGGTTGCCACTAGATGAATGGTGGTACAACACTTCATACCATACAACTACCCACATGACTCCTTTTGAAGCAATATATGGACAAAATCCACCTTTAGTTCTCTCATATTTACTAGTTGTCGCAAAGGTCCAGGCAGTGGACCAAACTCTTACAGTTCGAGAGGCTATTCTCTGTACCCTCAAAGAGAATTTGGTCATGGCCTATAATCACATGAAGCAACAAGAATATCAAGGTCACTTTGAATGTCAATTTGCAGAAGGGGATCATGTGTTTCTTCGACTGCAACCTTACAAGCAAAATTCCCTCAAGGCTGACCATTGTCAGAAAATGACACACAAATTTTATGGTTTTTATACCGTTCTCAAATGTGTGGGATAGGTGGCCTATCAGTTACCTTTTCCTATTCATTCTAAGATACATCCTGTTTTTCATGTTTCCTGCTTAAAGAAGGTGATTGGAACTAAGTGCCAAACTTAAACCAACCTTCCCGAGTTGGACGAAGAAGGCCCCATTTGGATACAACCAGAAGCAGTTTTGGACCAACATGAGTGTTTCCTACATCAAAAAACCATCAAGGAAGTGTTAGTCCAATGGAAAGATACAACCCCAACATATGCAACTTGGGAACCAACTACCATTTTGCAACAATTTCCACATCTCAAGCCTTGAGGACACAATTATTTTTAAGGGGAAGGACATGTTAGGGACCTAACCCCTCACATAGCTAGAATAATATATTCTGATGTAATAAAGGTCAATATTAATAAGGCCTAGCAATAAGAAAGAATAAGTCGAATGTAAGAAGACCAAACAGAAAATTTCGCTTCTAGAAGGATCTTCCTCTAGATGGTTCTTTTGATAGACATATTTAGTATAAATAGGAGTCGAGGGTATGGGAACTATTGTCTTGGATATTATTGTAATAGAGATTTTCTCTGTCGGATGTTGCCCCCTCGAAGAGGCAAGTGAACATTGCTCTCAGTAATCAAAGGGCTCTTTCTAGTGTTATTATGATATCATTTTGGTGTTATAGTTGTGTTGTTATGGTTATATTGTTGTTTATATTCCATTCTAGTATTTTATTTTTGTTCTGCATACATTTTATATATGGAATATTACAATTTAACTATGCAATCAATACCAAAAATATCAGCTGCCACCTATTTATGTGACATATCTTTTGTCAATGTTATACAAAGATTTTAATTTATTTTATAGAACAGGGCGTGTAAAAATGAAATTGGGATTATGAGGGGGGTATGATGAGTGAAAAAAAAGTATGAGAAGGGAAAATATGGATATTGTTCATAAAAATAAATCAAATCAAACAAAAACCATAACTATGTTTAAACTTCATAATCCAATAAGCATTCACTTTTAAAACCAGAACCATTTAACTGCCCCTTATTTACAGAATGTTTGTTGACTACAAATAAAAAACAATTCATATGCCCAAAATACTTCAATTATAACATCCCTTGCATATATACACTATCTATACAACATTCATAATAACATCATTTCAAATTTCAACATTACAACCCTTTGAGCCACAATTTTTCATATTCCAATGCTAAACCCCTTTTCCTTCTAAAACCAAATAGAAATATGCATAGTGATTCCATCCATCCACATCCAATATTTAAAACTCAAATAAGAATAGGTCTAGTATTAACCACCAACTGTCGACTTTCCAACATTATTTGACACAATCCATTGGCATTAACACTTGTAATCGGGCCTTGATTCAATCACACACAGACATTTATCAACACAAGTCTTGATTCGAACTAGCATTCGACCAATAACATGCAACTCTGAGCTTGAGATTCTTGAAAATTAGACATGTACAGATTTATTTTTAAAAGAAATGTCCAACGAGAGACATAACCAAATCGTTCCCACGAAGAGAACAGAACCAAATTGTGCCCAAATATACCAAGCACACACATGTCTCTCTTTTACTCTTGACATGATTGAAACTAGACCAAGATCGTGTTAGGGTTTAACACAATAAAGGAAGTAAGAACAAATATCTCGACCACATGATATAGTCTTTGAGACACAGACAAATCATTCCCTTTCTTAAAAATTTATTGCAGAGAGGTAACAACAAATGGCTGAATCAAGGAAGAGTCTTCGAAAAAACAGATCACTCCTTCCTTTTAAAACTCACCATAGACACATAAGATTTAAACCAAAAACTTGACAATGAGGGTTACCAAAACATAACAGTCAGCCACCTCTAATGGATAACAAGAGAAGTGAACTCTTAGAAACACTGTGGAAAGAATTCCTAAGCACAACCTGTGGCTAACCAAACACATATACAAGTTTCCATTCAAAGTTATGGGAGATACAAACCCAACTATGCAATGCTTCCAACAACAACTATATAATGAGGCCAATGCCATGATACAATACAACTCGGTGCTTGGCCAAAACAAGGCAAGAAAACTTCAACTCTTAATAGTTTGTGTTGCAACTCGGAGGAACGAAACATATCAACCACCGAGAAAAGGAGTGACAAAAACTTAACATCAATACTGGTTGTAAGACCCACGCACCAAAAATTAGGGCTTGCTAAACCATCATCATAATTTTCCATAGAGAACTAGACTGAAACTCCAAGCTGATCGAACATGTTTTTAACCAATAAACCAATGTACAAGATACACACAACAAGCACATTCATTCGTTTTCTTTAAAATGCCAACAATATTGAGTATTCACAGAAGAAACCATAAGAATAACACTGATACATAGTAAAAAGAACTTAAGAAAAACATAGACCTCAAGCCATTCTGAGCCAAAAATTGATTCATAACATAGAGGAGCCATCATGGATGGAAAATAAAGGAACCATACCTGGAAAAGCTTGCTTGAAGGAGAGAGTTGGACTGTATACTTCTTTCACAACCAAAAATCACGGAGCACCAACAACCACTAGAACAAAAAACAAAATGCAAGTATGGCTAGGGCGACAGACTCGAGGATTGTTTGAGTGACGTGCAGTAAATTCACATCGCTTCCTTCCCAAACCCCATTCAATTCAACGTACAAGCTAACCAATCCACCATAGAATCAACCATTAATTCAAACATATATCTCATTTCTATATCCATTACATAGTGTGCCACCTTTAGTCATGTTAAAATATTTTAATAACAACCATATGATATATGTTACCATATATGCCTCACACATAACCTTTAATCAAATAACATAAGACTAGCAACAATGTCTATACACTTTTCTTTTGTCACTATTACATGTAACCTTAAGGCTTCTACATAGTCTTTTCCCTTTTTTTTTAAGCTCCCACATCATCCTTTTGCATAACATCATATGTAAAATAA